>MU184376.1:70614-148302 GCA_016904865.1 Pissodes strobi | reverse complement strand
AACCAAATTATAAATACTTTTTCGTAATTCTAATTTATAAGACATTTTAATGCAACTGATTTAAAAAAAGGACATGTCGAACTAATGTCAAGGAAATAAACAATTTTTTGTTGTTATTCTTTCACCTTTATTTCTTAGTAAGGTACCAACATTGGAAAAAAACCGTAAACGAATACCTAAGAAGTGCTTACAACAAATAATATGTAAATATTTTACATAATTCATCATTTTACTATTACTAATTGTTCGATTTTTTTAACTAACACTAACATAATTTATGTTAATTAATTATCCAGTCCTTACAACCGAACAATATTGCCATAATTGATTGAATCAGTTTTGGCGTAATAATTGAATCTTAATAGGGTCAGAGGTTATCCGTCTCTCTCGTATATAGCGGAATCAATTTGTCATCTCGAGAATTCTCAGTCTTTAATCATTCCTCGTATTATGCAATGAACAATTTTCCGAAATACTTTCTATAACATATTAAAACTAGCGATTTTTTCATTTTGAACGTCAAGCCAAGGAATAAAATATATTGATATTCTATGATTTGCTAAATAGAATTTAATTAACATCTATAAATTAAAACTCAGTTTCTAAAAATGCTGCTTATTTCAAATGCAGATGGTAATAAAGAACGTAACGAGTTCGGAACATATTGTTTTTTTAGAGCTGGAAACGCATCGGCTGAACCATTTGGTTGCGCAACTTTTTGTGTTGGACTGACGAATGAAGTTTTTCCTCTAAAGTATTATTCAACAGAAATAGCGAACAATATTGTTCTGTTGACAATCCCAGAATAAACCAGCAAGTCAGACTTCAATGTAGAGTTTCCTTCAATGTTTGGGATTGGTATGTGACGAAATAAAATTACTGGGATTTAATTTATGATCGAAGCCTAAATTTCGAGCCTTATCTAGATTTGATAAGGAACCCTCTTCTAAATAATAAACTTGGTATAACATAGATCTTATTTTTACAACACTTTGATTTTTCCATGTACAGGGGAATCTCCCTTACTAGCCAACATCCTAAGAGATTGTTTTCGCAATAAACAGAATTTTCATATCACTCTTATATCAGTTATTTTGTAGGCAATTGGAAAAGTGCGACTGATACTGATATTCGAGCTTTTACACATATTTTAATTAGCAATGGCTTGGTTATTTTTATACAGATGTCAAAATTTTTGAAAAATCAATCAAGCCTCTGTTATTATCACTTAAGTTTGCCCTGTTTTAAATGTCTTGGAAACATATAGTATATTAAATGGAATGTCCAAGCTAAGGCATCTTACGCTGGGGATAAAAGGCAAGAACTCCCAGATATATGGAGTGTCTGAAAACTAACATATAGGGTCTCATGAAGAAGACGAGGATCGATAAAGAACTCTAAATGACTTTTTACAACATTGCAACTATGGGCAGCCGCACCAACATTAACAAAAAATCAAAGGTGTAATTCAATTCTTGAGCGACTGTCTACCTCACATATACATTTTGCCGTACACCACTGGAAACAATAGAAAATGTATTCTTGTTAGAAATATTTTTTTGATTATGCAGTAGGAAAGTGCATTGGGCACTGGCCCGGTTGCTCGATATGTCGTTCCGATATTGACGGTAGTTTGCAAATAATGAATAGACAAGACGATGAATGAATCACTTTAATCTAATATTATTTGAACTTAAGCACTAAAAGAATCCGTTTATATCTTAGTACAAATTATCATTTTAATGCCAATAAAACATCCATCAACGTGGCGCCTACATACGACATCGTATTATACATTAATAAGTAATAAATTATAATGAACAGATAGTAATAATGACATCAGTAATAATTAAATTTGTATATTTTACGATGCACATTGACATTCGCGTAAATAACAATATGTAGAATTTTCTTTTCATTTACTATGAAATTTTAGATATTGCTGAATATCGACAGAGACGAATATATATTATACACACAGCGGTTGCTACGACTCGACGCCGTTCACGGAAAGTCTCGGTTCCGATTGAAACAGAAAATACAAACAACAAAGAAGACAACATGGTTGACATTAACACTAACCTTAAAATTGATGAGTGTGACGATGTTTTTGAAAAGGGAAACCAAATCCAACTACGCCTATCGTTCATAAAGTGCTACAGAAACCTCTGGGAAAGGAAACTGAGGACGAATGAATACTGGTCCATAACAGAAAAAAAGCAAATTTTAACCCAAAAATTAGACCCAGCCCAATAAGAGGTAGTAGGGCGATTAACACGGGTCTGAAAGTCGCGGACAGTAGAAACTCGGGCTGGCTGTTTGTGTCAGGCTTGGACGCAGATTGCACCCCGACGAAATAAAAAGTTACCTTAATGTGGAAGCAAATGATTGCGAAAAACTAAAAACAAAAACTGAACGTAAATACAGTTTATTTAAGGTATTTAAGGTTCAAGTTCCGCTGGATTGCAAGGAGAACGTTTTAAATGGAACCTTCTGGCCCGTAACGCCAGGAAGATAGAGCCCCAAGCAGGGACAGCACAAGGCAGGCAGTTTACCGAAAAAAGAAGATGAACATTCTCCACTAAAATGTAAGATCGATAAGGTCCAAAATACATGAATTCGAGGCAGCAATTGCTGACAAACAAACTGGCATTGTCTCCCTGACTGAGCACTGGCTAAGCGAACCTGAAATCAGTGTTTTGAATGTTGAAACCTTTAAAGAAAGTTATTCAGTAAGAAAACTTTATAGAGGTGGAGATACTGCTATTCTCATTAAAGAATCCTATGATAAATAATTTTAATGATATCAATGTAGAAAAATTTATAGAAACCTGTGCTGTATTAGTGAATCCATTGAATCTTGTAATTGTTTGCATTTATAGGTCACCTACAGGGGACTTTGGGGCTTTTCACGATGCAGCGGAGTGTATACTGTCCCAGTGCAAGGGCAAAAAAAGGTAGTACTTGCGGGCGACTTTAATGTATCTTTTGGGTCAGGACACGATGAGTCTGAGCGTCTTATCAATCTTTTTAGAATGTATGGTTATGAGTTTCTGGTCAAGGAGGCGACACGTGGGGATGCCTGCCTGCATAATATTTTTCTAAACTTCCAATATAATTCCTTTGTGGTTGACATTGTGGATTTTCATCTCTCTGATCATACGGGCGAGCCTATTAGTTTTCAAACCACTGATAAAGTAGCTAAAGCTGAAAAAGTTCTTTTACGTCCAGTAACGCAAAAAAGCCTCTTTGAGTTTCATAATATAATAGAATCTGCAAACTCAGACCACGGTAAATACATAAACAGACTTTGTGGGTGGAACTGACTTAGATATTGAAGCAAATTTTGAGGCTTACGTGTTCATTATAGAGAAATTGCTTTTCCAGTTAAATCTTTCATTGTCAGGTCTGACCAACCGAATATGGTAAACTGGTTTAATGATTCTCTGAAGAGTATGAGAGAACATTTAAGGTATTTGTTTGATGAATATAGTGAGAGTCGATGTATGGTTGATTTAGCAACCTACAAAAATTTCTAAACAGATTATAGAAAAGCTATAAAAGAAACAAAAAAAGCTGCCAATGACAGATCCATTGCCACTGCCGTGAATCCTGCTAGGTCTATGTGGAATATCATTAATAATAGTAGGGGAAACAGTAAAATCAGAAATATTTCTCAGATACCTGTCCAGAAGTTTAATGATTTTTTCTCTCAAATGGCAAATTACATAACTGGTGACCTGCCTCTGACGGATGTGGATCCCCTCTGGCGTCTCAAACAATTACCTGTCCCTAACGAGATTTTTGCCTTCGGGGGGCTGACATTTGTTGAGGTTAGAGATATAATTGATAGCCTAAAGAACAAAAAGAGTACAGATATATATGGCCTCTCTGGCCCCTCTCTGTAGAAATGATAAAGTTCATCAGGGACCTGATCATACTGCCCCTCACTAAGCTTATTAATCAGGGCATCAATGCTGGAATATTTCCAAGTATACTAAAGTGAGCACTGGTAAACCCTGTCTTTAAAAAAGGTGACCCTAACCATGTTACAAATTATAGGCCAAAATTGCCAGTATTCTCGAAGATTTTTGAAAAAGGTATGTCCAGCCAAATAGTGAAATTTTTTGAGAGTAAGGACAGTATTTTAGAGGCACTTGAACAACATCAATACTTGTCCTCTCTGTTTTGCGACCTTAGCAAGGGCGACTGTGTGGCGCACAGCCTCCGTCTCGGCAAGCTTAAGCATTATAACTTTTGTGAAAATAGTATCCGTCTAATTGATTCTTACTTACGAAACCAATATCAAACAGTAGGTGTAGATGGGGTGTCGTCTGCTCCGGCGCATATCAATATTGGAGTACCGCAAGGATCCGTTCTAGGGCCGATCTCATTCTTGATCTATATTAATGATCTACCCCTTATCAACTCTAAAGAAAAATATGTGCTGTTTGCTGATGACACCACAGTGAAAACTGAGCAAATTGCTGGGAGAGGCTGACTGCTGCACAGTTGGTGGTTGAGGAGTGGTTCCTATCGAATAGGCTTTTGCTGAATGCAGATAAGACACAGAAAATGCTTTTTACATTGAAGAGCGTGCTGGAAACTACTGACAGTGCTGAGAGTGTGAAATTCTTGGGAGTGTGGCTGGATGGTAAGCTAAAATGGAAGGTGCATGTGGAGAATGTGTGCAGGAAGCTTGCGGGTGGTGTTTTTGCGCTGAGAAGCTTGTGTGGATGTGTATCCATTGACACAATGAAAACAGCTTACTTTTCCATTTTCCATTGCATTCTGTCATATGGTATTCTCCTGTGGGGTGCCTCTGCACATTCGGCAAAGGTGTTTGGGCTGCAAAGAAAGACCATTCGTATTATAGCAGGTCTCGTATACCGGGAGGACTCTCGGCGAGCTTTTGCCGGTCTTAATGTACTTCTTACCTTTCCTTGGGTTTAAATTTTAGTAAATGTTTTGCATGTCAAACGTAATCAGGATAAATATCCCAATCACTCCGATTTTCATTTATATGACACAAGGAACAAGACAGATTTGGTTGCCGTCTGCTGCAGACTGAAGAAGGGCCAGAGTCAGCTTGGGTTTGTTGCGGTGATACTGTTTAATAGGCTGCTTGTATCCATTAGATCTCTACCTATTACTAAATTAAAAAATGCTGTTAAGCCCCTTTTGCTTTTAAACTCCTTTTACAGCACAGAAGAATATTTAAACCATACTTGGAATTAGTTTAATTTGAATGAGTATTTACTCTATTTTAATGTGTATGTAATCGTATGTACAGGGTTATTGACTATATTTGGACCAATAGATAGTTTTTTATCTGAAGGATTAGAAAATCGTTTAAATTAGAAAAGTTGTAGGATTTCGCTCAAAGTGCTAGAATTTGATATCAGAAAAACAAACGAACGTCGTAAAGCCGTCAAAAACAACTAACTTAGGTTTTTTTTTAAATGGAATGCCCTATATAATGTTACATATTCTGATTCTACGTAAAATTTCGAGTATATTTCATTTAATATAACATATATCTACATTCAACTATTTTCGCGCTATAAATCGATTATTGAAAATCGCACTATTAATTTGCTTTCTACGCCCTTCGTATATGAATTTACTTAAGTCATTTGAGGGTTTCTATGGAAACATCGGTAAATGTCAGTCGTCAGTGATAAGCATCCGGAAAAAGTGAAAAAAGTTTATTGTCACTCATTATGGGCTACACTCAACAAGAACAACTTAAGCATTGTTTATATTAAACTAAAACTAATGAATTCATTACAAAAAATGTGGAATTAATATTGAATATTCACTTTAACAGCTGTTCAAAGTGACCTCCGTTTTGTTCGACACAAAGACGATAACACGTTTTTAAGTGGGTGGACGGCATCCCTCAACGACTGCTTCTGGTGTATTCGAATAAACTGTATTTCTTCCAAAAATTTCTGCCTTAAAATCTGGAATGTGTATTCATCATGCATTCGCTCTTTAAGCCATCCCAGAAAGACCTATCCATCAAAGTAAGATCAGGGCTATTGGGACACCATCGAATTGGACCATTCTTTCCAACCCAAGTCTCATATTATTCATTTAAGAAGTGAGTCACGTTTGCCGTGTTGTGAGCAGGGGCACCATCTTGTTGCCAAACAGATCGGTTGAGGATGTTAAGCGGTAATTCATCTAAAAAGTTCTCTATTTCTTCAGTGATAAATTGGTAATATCTATCACCAGTTAGACGACCTTCGTAAAAAATAGGCCCTAATATTCACCAACAATTCCACACCAAACACTGATAGCTTTCCATCCTGATGTTTTAACAGCTTTAACAAAGCGAGTGTTTTCTTGACTACAATAATGGGTATTATGTCTATTATAGACACTTTTTGCCGATAAAAGTAATAAAACAGTTATTAGGAATACAAATGATTAGGACAATAAAATAAATGAATTGCTAATAGTTACTACCAGGTACAAAAATTAATAAATGACCAAATCGGATTATATCAAAAGAAAAATAAACTCTTAAGAAAAGAACTTGCTCCAAAAAAAAATAATTACGGAAAAAGCAACTAAACAAGTATCCATTTATAATGCCATTGCGTCTAAAACATATGGCCTACCTAAGCTTCATAAACCGCACACTTTGTTACGTCCCATTGTATCTTCCACTCAATCTACCTTTTACAGATTATCAAAATATCTTTCAAAATGTATATGTAATATCAGTGAAAAAAACAATTATTTTACTTACATCTAAAGAGTTTATAGATAGCGTTGAAATATCAGCATACTATACATTAATCTATTTAGATGTGGTCTCTATATATACAAACATTTCTACCGAACTTGTCGAAGCAATATATGTAAGCTTGAAAATATTGATGGTGAAATTGTGACAAATAAGAAAGAAATAATCCAGATTGTTGAAAAGTTCTACAGGACTCTATATCCTGAAAACGAGATTGAAGAAAGGCCATCTATTAGGAAAGTGCTAAACGTAGGCTCAGAAGACATGCCCGAAATAACAGCAGAAGAAGTTAGAATGTCCTTATTATAGATGAAAAATAATAAAGTTCCAGGAGATAATGACATAGTAATAGACGCTGTCAAAAATGAAGGTGAGAAATTACTAAAAGCTGTCACTAGACTTTTCAATCTATGCCTAATAAATGCGACAACACCAACAGTTTGGAACAATGCCATAATTATCTTAATATACAAAAATGGCAATATAACCAACTTAGAAAACTATAGGCCCATTAGCCTTTTGTCACATCTCTATAAGCTGTTCACTAAAATAATCACTATATTGATTCCAAACTAGAACTATACCAACCTAGGGAGCAAGTTGACTTCAGAGCAAAATTCGGTGCAAATGATCACCTACAAGTGGTAAAGTCTTTAGTAGAGAAATGCGTCGAGTATAATAAACATCTCGTTCTTGTCTTTGTGGATTACCACAAAGCCTGCGACACTATCAAGCACTACGAAATGATGAAGGCACCGGCAGATTGCCGGGTGGATCATAGATATACAGCTCTCATTAGCCACATATATCAAAATGCAACGGCAAGTGTCAAGTTACATGAAGAGACAGAGAACTTTAAAATCGGGCGTGGAGTAAGACAGGGAGACACAATCTCTCCAAAATTGTTTACAACACTTTTAAAATATGCATTTAAAAGAATAGACTGGAACAACATGGGAATAAATATCAACGGAGAGATGCTAAACCACCTACGTTTCGCAGATAATATTATTTTAATTACCGACAGAATAGACCACGCTAAGGAAATGCTTGCGAAATTAACAACTACATCTGCCCAGGCTGGATTAAAGATCAACAGATCCAAAACCCAATTTATGACAAACCTGGTAACTTACCAAAACATTGAAGTAGATGGAAAGCTAATCGAACAAGTAACATCCTACAAATACCTAGGACATGAGATAAAAATTGGTCGCGGCAACCAAACATGTGAGATTACCCGTCGAATCACTTTGGCCGCATATGGAAAACTGCGTTACGTATTTAAATCAGACATTCTAACCTGCCTTAAAAGAAAAGTGTTTAATCAATGTGTACTCGCTGTCATGACTTATGGCGCAGAACCCGTCCTCTCACCAAAAATCAACTGAGAGACTTCGAATTGCTGAACGCGCTATGGAGCGTTCTATGCTAGGTTTGACCTTGAGAGACAGGGTAACGAACAATGTAATTCGACAAAGAACTAAAGTCACAGATGTAGTGGAAATAATTACAAATCTCAAATAGAGTTGGGCGGGCCACGTGGCAAGACAGGGAGATGACAGATGGACGAAGAGAATTATTGAATGGCGATTTAGGCAGGATGCTTATAGAAATAAAGGACGTCCTCCAACCCGGTGGACCGACGATCTTAGTATCAAACAACTGGATAAATGAAGCGCAAGACCGTTCTAGATAGAAATCGTTGAGGGAAGCTTATGTCCTGCAGTGGACAAGAGAGGCTACGTGATGATGATGATGATGATTTATCAGCAACTCAACGGATGGGCAATGGGCTTACCAATGCCATCAACAATCGCACAATTTGTGATGGAGATTTTGGAAGACAAAGTAATAAAACATCTAGACATTCTTATATTATTTTTTAAATGGCACGTCTAATGACATAAATAAAATACTGGAATTATTTAACTCATTCTACCCCAAACTACAGTTTACATAATAACAAAATCAACTTTTTAGATTCAAGCAGCCTTAATACGAAGCCTTAAACAAAATGAAAATACTATTGACCCACCTGTACAGGAAGATATTTAAATTAAAATTCACACCATCCGAAAAATAATGAGATATAGCATCGAAAAATTGAAAATTATGTCAGCATTTTTCCGGTTCGGTGTATTCCATCAAATAAACTTTTTTGTATTCTTTATTTTAGATATATTTGTATCAGTATTATATCAATATTTTGCATCTCCATATTCACAAATACTCAGCTTGGAACTATGTACTCTATTCTAATTTTGGAATACCGTTTTACCAGAAATGAACTACTTATTTTCATAATTTCCTATTATCTATTTATTATTATATTAAGGGTTGGCTGTTATAGAAAAAATATGTAGCGTAGTCGCATTTGAACAATTTAACCTAGGCAAATAAAAATACATATTAGGATTTTACCAAATCGGACAAATGTGGGGTAGTCGAAAATGCCGCACCCTGTGACTGCACCTTTTGCACACTTATCTGGAACGGTCTGTCTACACTGATTATGTATTTTATGAAAATTATAAGAATTTGATATGCGTGATGCGGTTATTCTGCCTTTTAATTCAAACGCTCACTTTTTTATGCACCATACTATTAAATAAAAATCACTAGAATCAAATGTATATTTAATTGTAGAAATAAGTCGATGATTTTGATACGGTCCATTAACTTATATGTAAACAAAGTAATTGGCCATTCCGCATTTTACGCGAGCCAGAGTAATAACGTATGACAAGGCAGTAAATTCAGAGTTGAGCAGCGAGGCGCAATAAGCGCGATTTCTCTTTTAGTGGCGCCTACGAGTGGCGCCTACGAGAGTGGCGCTTCATTTGCCGACTTCCGACACGGGGACGGATGCAGCCGGCGGGCATATACTTATTCTGCAGACGCATAAGATTTCTACCATAGGGCGACTGTAATATAAATTTAATGTTAAATATAATACTCCCCTTACGTTTCGTCTTCAAATTTTTAACACTTCATGTCTGGCCCTCCGCTCGCTTCGGGAGCGCAACCAACAAAAACTAACCCAACGCAAGAAAAACAACTACATTTATATTACGATTGCGATATGGTGAGGTGCTAACGCGTCTGCTATTTACAAATATGAAGCAGGCCGGCGCGGCGCGGCGCGGTGGCACCATCGCATGCCGAAAACCAGAGCCGTATCAAACGAAAAGAAGATAATGGATTATTAATAGTTACTGTGTTATAGAATAATGTTGATACAGTAAGATATAGACATCATATTTAATAATTAAATCAATGTCAGCGTTAAGAACGGTAAAAACTAAAAACAATTCTTTATTAAACACATTAATCTTTTTCTATATTAAACATTGTTCAAAAATGTCAAATAAGCTAAAAAAGTAAGAAAAATATGGCGGAAATATTTGAATAATCCTCAGTTTTTTAGGAAGAATATAAAAAATAAATCGAGTAATGCCAAAATTTTTGAAAAAAAGATAATTTTTGAGAAGTTGCCTTATTTTAACCAGAACCAAATCAGCTATTCGATTGTTGAAAGGTTGAAAATAGACGAGCTTTATTTCAAGAATGATAATAACGCTTCAGGAACACAAGAAGGGAAAATGTTCAAGTTATTTGCAAGAAAAATCAGTACTGTAAAAAAGAAAAGGACAAAACAAAGAAACGAAGAAAGGAACCCTATTATACCACCGTACTTTCAAGAAAATCACTCAGATAGCGTGTCAGAGATGTAAGATACCACGAAACAAGAAAGTTAGTTATGGAACCGTTCAAAGAACTTTAAATCAATACGGATACCACGATTTTAAAATTAGGCCAGTTCAACAATTAAACCACGAACCCAACCTAAAAACCTAAAAACCTAGAAAAAGCATTATGTAAATTTTAAGACGGCATATTATCCTTTGTTAAAAAATATTACACCGAATTTCAGGTTCGGTTTTCAGTCGAATAGAAACTTTATTCCGAATTTCGTTTTCGGTTTTCGGCCGAAAAAGAACTTTATGCCGAATTTCGTTTTCGGTTTCGGTCGAAATGAAAAACGGTTTTCGGTCCGTCTCTAGATAGGGATGCACAACATTTCAAAAACATCGATATATCGAATATCGATGTATCGAATACTTAAACATCGATATGTAAAAAATATCGCTTCTTAACCATCGATATATCGAAAATATCGAACAAATTACATCGATGTATCGTAATAGTATATTATGATATGTGTATAAGAGGGCCTTTAAAGCACGCGCGACATATTTCAAAACACGACGCGCAGCGGAGTGTTTTGTAAGTCGCAAGGGCTTTAAAGGCATCTTATACACGTATATCATCCGCTATTTAGTATTACGAATGCATCATAATCTCAAAATTCATTAAATATTAAACTTAAGGGATATATTGACAAATATATTAATCTGTCACATTTGACATGATCAAATGTTTCTATAGCAACCTTTAAAAAAGTAGGCGCCAGAGAGAAATTAATAACTAAAGTGAGAGGGCTTATTGAATAGGGCATTTTGTAGATAGCTTTTATTTGCTACTGCGCAATTTAGACGCGCACGGCGTGTGAAACGGTGGCATTTGGAATTAATAGGGTAGAACGTCAATGTAATGTAAGCTGTCAGGGAAACGTCGCGTCATTTTTTTCATTTATATATTGTGTTTGGCGTGTAGTTTTTGAGTTTCGTATTTGTTAATAACCACGCATTTCACCCAAAAAATAAAGGACAAGGTGTACTGCAAAAGTAAAGCAGTTTCGTTCAAGTGGTTAAGACATCCATCTGCTGAGTCATCGGTGTATCCGTGGTCGTGCATCGGTCGAAAAATTGGATGCCGGCTATCCGAATTCATATTAGCACTGGAAGGCTAAGTTTATTTATCTTAAGGTATGATTAATACACATTTAAATAATGGTTTATTATTTCTAAAAATAATAACAAAAATATTGACCAAGTTGCATGAAAACCATGAATGTACCTATTTGTAAGAATAATTATTTTCTTCTGGGATTAACTGCTGCTGGATTGTTACGGTACGAGAGTATTTGAAATAAAAGGGTAGGTAACTCGAGTATAAATATTAAAATTATAAAAATTGTTAAGAATTTAATTTTCTTATGTTTGGAAATATAAAGATATTATGTATTATTTTATATTATTTATTTGTTAGAGGTTTAACTTATAAATTATTATAGTTCCCATGTAAACATTGGCTGTTTTTTTTCTCTGTATTTCGTGTTTAAGTTAGACAAGCAAAGGCAAAGATTGGCCTACTTATTTATGTACTCTTATCTATATACTTAGTTGACTTTTAAGTTAAGTGTGCAAGAGTTTAATTATTTTTGCCTATAAAGAATATGTATTTTTTATATTATTTGTTAGAGGTTTCACTAATAAATTAAAGTTCCTATAGTAGGCTGTTTATTCTATCTAGTTTACTTTTTGATGTAAGAGTTTATTCCTGTTGTTGAAATGTAAAGAATAATAAATTATCGTTCGTTGGGTTTAAATTGTCTTGTTTTATTTTCACCTGCTCAATAAATTTAAAAAGTTTAAATATTTTCCATGGATGGTCTAAATGTGACCTACTATACCGACCATGCGATGTGGGTATAAATACCTACTTTATCGACCATGGGCACATTAGTTTGTTTTAGATGCCCACAGTGGCGCCACCGTAACAGGGTCCGCAAAGAATAACGTACATCTGGCTCTCTCACTTTAGTTATTAATTTCTCTCTGGTAGGCGCATCATAAACATCATTTTAAGCACGCTGCAGCTTGCGATAATCGCTGATTATGATGCATGCGTAATAAAAAAAATATTATATATATTTAACCTTTCTACATTCTACATAATATCATAATTATCATCTATCATATACATATATCTTATAAATAATAAATATTTAAGCCAACTTGACTTGACAAATTACTCGTACTGCCCGATGTTTGAATTTTCTGGCCACAGAAATTGCATTTTGTCAATATTTGTCAAGTTTTGTGAAATACTTCCACAAAGCGCTTGGAGCCATATCAATCACTAAACACCGAAATTACTAACACACGCCATAATTTTTAAGAACAATAAGAACAAAGAACAGGATAACATAAAATGAACAGACTAATTAAACGATAACAAGTAGGTATATAAAAGTAAAATATAAACATTCTGAGGATGAGGCAGATGAACAACCCAAACTACCCGATAAAAGAATCTGCGAATACAATTGCAACTTGCGACATATTTGATGTTTTACCTCAACTAAGCTGGCATGGCCTTTTCAAATTGTGAATGGTGAGAGCTATTCGCGAAAACCATTTATCAAGAGATGGCAGATAGATCTGAAAGCTGTTTGTTTTACAACGGCGTTCTTAGAATGTTTGTTTTAATTATTAAACTAATAAATTCGTCAATATAGCTACTTTTAATTATCTAAATGCACTGTAAAACATAATTTAACGTGTAAAAAAAATGAATAACAGAACAAGTTTGTAAAAAAACTAGAGGAAAACAATGCCAAAAACGTTGTTTTTTTGGGATCCAATAGATGGCGATACTGGTAGTGGTTCTTGGGTATTGTGCCTTAAAGGCTCTTAAATCCACTGTATTTTCGCCCTTATATATATTTATCTATGACTGTATTCTTGGAAATTGACGAGAGCACAAAGTTTTCGATCTCTCGTTCCCAACTCTACCGGGTGGAGAAAAGATAAAGCGTAAACGCCATTGCGCGTAACTATCGTGTTGTGATGTATCCATCGATATATCGACGATACATCGTATATCGTTGTCACATATATCGATGTACGATAATATCGACTTAAAATCCATCGATGCCAAAATATCGATATTTGAGTGGCGATATATCGATACTTTCGATGTATCGGAAAATATCGTGCATCCCTATCTCTAGATATCAGTTACTCGAACTACCTCCAGACAAACGTTTGATAATGCCTCTACTATGGCTGGAACTCACTCAGAGGTTCAAAAGAGGATCAAACAATTAAATTCACAGGCTTTATTTAAAATCATTCTTTGAATCTCTGCGGAGTACATTCTTTCGCTACAGTAGCGTCTTGTGTGACTTTTTTTGGAACTCTGAAAAGTGTTTATAATTTGTTTTCGGTTTCAACCCATAGAGTAAACCCGGGCAAAACTCCGCACCTAATTTATTAAAGGATATAAACGGCATACCATTTAAGATTTGACTTTTACTATGGGGTAGAGAGTTAAGCCATACATCAAAGCAGAGATTTACCTGAATGATTTCCTGGTTCTCTTTGCTATACTTAGATAATTTCAATTTTGTGCAAATTTGGACTTTTGCCCCATGGTTCGGGGTAAAAGTCCTACGAGTATGGGGCAAAAATTCGATATCATAGGTAAAAGTCCCATTAGGTTTTTTAAGCAATTAATGCGTTTTTTTAATTAGTATTGGAAAAATATACTGCTTTATAACTTTTAAATGATTTTTATTGTAAAAAAACATTACAAAAATAAAACAGACTGGATAGAACTAAGAATACATTTAACAGTTTATAAAATATAAAACAAACTTTTATAAATATTAGAAGTAAATTTATACGTTTTACATTCTATAACTCTTCAGAACATAGTTCACATATAAATTCACCTGTCTCATAACAGGAACAGTCTTCGTGCCACCATCGCTGGCACCTATCACACTTAATACAGTCTTCAAGTGGGGGAGTGACATATTTTTCATCACATGCAGGGCAAAAACTATCTATTTGCTTGGACTTCTTAGCAGAGCTTTTGTTAGCCAAAAACTGACTTGCCCTTTTTGATCGCTCTTTTTGTATTATTTTTTGTCTTTCCATTTTTAATTCTTCTTGATTCGGCCACCATCTAAAGAATTGGAATATCTTTAGACGGTGATTCGGCGTTGAGGTCAATATTTTAGATTTTTTTCCTTTTCTTTGTCTTGTCCGCGTTTTGGAAATTCTAGGATATGGTAAAATATCAAGTGGAGATTTAACCCCGCTATTCAGATTTTCGTTTTTCTGTGGATCAGTTGGTTCAACGGTGTCCTGATGGGCTCTAGAAGTGGACGGTTGTGAAGTAAACCTTCCTGAAGCAATTGGTTTTAGTTTCTCGTGGGATTCTGAAGTTAAGAAGAAGGTAGAAAATCCTCATGCGAGAAGATATATCTATTAAGCGGAGCTATTCCACAAGTCCTGAATGCGTTTGCTGCTCTTTCAATTATGCATGTTTTGCATATGCGTCACCAAATAGTTTCGCTACTTCAGATTGGGTGATAGTTCGTCGGGGGTTGTTAATCAGCCACTGGTCACAAAAATCTCCATAAAAATCTTTAAGTGACTTAAAGAAACCTCGGTCTAGGGGCTGGGTTTTATTGCTAGAATGAGGAGCGCTGCTCAACATATAAGACGCAAAAAAAAACATTTTGAAAGATCAATGACTATATCTTGAAAATAGTTATTTTCCTAACAAGTGCGGAAAGTGGTACTTTTCCGCACGCGACTGCAGTTGTGGGAAAACGCTTTCAGCAAGAGTTAGGAACAAAATTTTTTCTACGAGCGTTTAAAAAACTAGCAAATATATTAAGTAAGTTTATTAAAAAGTTAACTTTTTAACAATTTTATTATCAAATACAAAACTAATAATTAAGTATAACTATTGCTTATTATTCAGAATCTTTATATTGAATGTACAAAAGCTGGTGGCATTGTGCAAATTAATGGCTGATGATAACAGATTTCTTGCGGTGGTGGAAGCCGCTGGTAATTCTACCCCTTCATTCTCTATAGTAACGTTCATCGGTAAACGTGACCACAAAGTATTCGGTTTGCAGGTTTTGGATAGACTAATAAAATAAGCTAAAAACACTTCTTCTTTTAAGCTATTTACATTTTTTTCTTGACACCAACTCGTAAAAATTTTGTATTCTTTTTTGTACCTGTTTGCTGATTTTTCCGGTAGCAGATCAAGATTCCTGACGGTGTCGAGAATAGATGGGGGTAGTTCTTCGTCAGATGATGCCATTTTAATCACTGAATTGTAAAAAAAAACGTGGGTAGACGCGTTGAAATATTGAAATCTATGACGTGCTTTTTGACAATGATTGCTTTATTTGAGGTGGTTGCTATGTGTTTAAAATGATAACACCTTTATTAATATGAACCTATCAATATCGCATAACAGGTATTTAAAAGCATAACTAATAATAATATAAGTCCAGTGTGGAAAAGTAATGCGGAAAAGTAAGTTTTCCGCACTAGTGCGGAAAAGTAAAACTTTCCAAACTAAAGCGCGTCCGAAAAAATGCACTTTTCCGCACGCTCGTAGAAAAAATACTTTTTAGAGACATTAACGACACACTTTGTCGTTCCACGAAAAGCATGGTTTAGGCATCGTCCTTTAATTATGTTACTTTTTAAAATGTGACTTTTAACTTTTTAATTGTGATTTGACCGTTGTTTGTTGGTGTTGTTTGTTTTCTCTTCATTGATATGCTCTTCAGGTCCAATGACAAGTAACACTGATGATGGCTTAGGCCGAAAGCGCTCTGTTACACTTTTATAGGAAATCCTTCTTGGATTAAATTTTGCATGGAATACAAAGTGTTTCATTTAGTACAAAAACCTTTAGCATTATATGAATATTTTAATAAGTTATTTTACCTTAAAATAACTGGAAGCTCATAAATGAACAAAATATAAACATTAAATGATTGTATGTAGTCAGTGCTACGATATGGATAATATCAGTCCATGTTAGGTATCGACCTTGCAGGAATATCACAAGAATATTACCTTAAAAGCTAAACCATTGCATAAACAGTTGTATTTCTAAACTTTCTAAACGGAACAGCTCAGTGTGAGCTCGGTTAGCTGAGATAACTCTGATATGAAATACAGTAATATACAAGCAATAATAACACGATAAATATTACCTTAATGTCCACCTATAAGTTACTATGTACACTAGATGCACCAATTGACGAGCAACGTTTAGCAGTTCATCGTCCAGCACATGGAAAGTCACTTAAACGCTTACTAAGTCTCTATATACAATGAACTTCAATTTCTTGCAAATAAGAATGACTTGAATGTAGTAGTTTGAGTTGGTATGCAGTTATTGCATAATAGCATGACATGGATGCCTTTGTGAGTGCGGTTTTTATACACGTAAAAATGATTACTAAAACACGCTATGCAGGCAGCATAGGTACAGTTGAAGTCCGCGTAGGAAAAATAGTATTTGTGCGATCTTGAATATTGGCAGACAAGTGCCTGTTAATCCTTATAAATTAGAATAAGGCCAGAGTATAACAAGATTACACTCTGGTAAAGCATAAAGATATATTGGCAGACAAGTGCCGGGTACGCTAATAAAGCGTCTTACTGACTGAGAGAACATTGTAAACGAATCTAGGACTGTTCGAATGACAATTTTCCGAAACTTCGAAGGACAGTTTTTCGAATGGACAATTATTCGAATGGATAATTATTCGAACGGGTAGTTTTTCGAAAGGACCGTTTTTCGAAAATATTAAATTAGAGGAAACGTAAAGATAATTTTGTTATGACAGGCGTATAGGCGACTATAACATAAATGTTAATACTTTGCATGGCTCTCCGCTTACTTCGCTCGCTACGGGGGCTCAATCAACAAGAACTAATCAAGTGCTACGCAAAAATAACCCAAGGCTAACCCAAACTAATCCAAAATTGGGGAGGAAGGTAAATTAATAAAAAGCAATAAACAAAACATCTGTCGCGACCGACGGGAATCGAACCCGCAGCGCCGAAATGACAGGCAGGAACGCTACCTTCTACACCACCACAACCGAGGCGTTGCAGAAATTTTGCTAAAACGGTAAAAGCGACTAACCCCAACTAAATTAAAGATTCGAAAAATGGTCCATTCGAAGAATCACACATTCGAAAAATCGTCGATTCGAAGAATTGTCTTTTCGAAGAACTGTCCATTCGAAGAAATGTCGTTCGAAGAACTGTCGTTCGAATAATTATCATTCGAAAAACCATCCGGATTCATTGTAAACATGCGAGTTTAGTACTTGGGGCTCGAGACAAGATTCGATTGAGAGAACCCCCATGGACGGGACCCATGGAGACGTTAGCACAGCGTTAGAGAATGTTGAGAGTTTGTGATTGTAAACGTGTGTGTTTACTTACTTGGGGCTCGAGACAAGACTCGATTGATATGGGGACGCTAGTACAGCGATGGTACAGCGTCATACTGACTAAGAGATTAATGGCAGGCAGGGTGCCGATAAATACCTTTACTTGTAGGCTTGAGATGACGATGACTATGGCTGGATACCACAATGTCACTTGAGTAGAGATCTAGAGAGATTAGGAGATCTCAAAACGTGAAAACGGCGGAAAAGCGCCCTTAGCGCGTCTTACTTGCGTGAGGGTCGAGACTAGACTCGATCTCGATTCTAGAACGTGAGAACTAGATCAACTCGAAGGGGTAGTCACCGCCCCTTGTCACCGCCTCTTCTGGCGGGATAATCTACATCCTCTGCAATAGAATAAGGGCAAATAGTGTAAATACTGAGAAGTTATACAAAACTTTACGACAACGATTGTCTAAAATAACCTTATGAATTTTATCACAAATCTGGTCGAAATACGTTAACTAGTTTTTATAAAATTCAATTGTTAAAGATCGGAAATTTAAGAGCTAACTTGATTACCTCCGTTAAACGCTTGTGAAAGCTCAGTGATTGGCCGAATTTCGTTGCTTTTTTTATTATTTTTTTAAGATTATGTATCTAAACAGTTTTTTTCTTGGTTTTGGGTTAGCACTCGGTTAGTTTCCTTTTCATGAGCCCCCGTAGCGAGCGGAGGGTCATGCACATCGACCAATAGGAAAGGCCGAATTTTACATAGTGCTTTTCTGTAGGAAGCCCTGTGATTGGTCAGTTGCCTTTCGAAGCCGCTTTGTTTTTTAGCTTTCTAGACTGGCTGATGCAGTGGATAAACGTTGTAACATGAGATGGCGTTAGTAGTATTGCCGGCGCCGAGGTTTTAAAGGTTTCTTTGGAATGCGAGCACAGTGGCGTGGAATGTTAAAATTGTACAAAATTAAATCGTTAGATTTGAGACCGTGTTCAAATGGTTTTCGCCGCGGTGGCAGGACAGGGCCCTAGCGATTTGCCATTCAAGAGAACGCCAAATCCTTGTTTTTTAACGATTTTGATTACTTTTGGGCAAAAATTGGGCGTGGCACCCCCGGAATTTTCCGCAAGCGGCAGGCTTTTCGATAAGAGCACCAATCTCTTTTTCGACCCCGGGCGCTTAACCCCCCGCAGACCAAATTTCTGGGCCACTGAACGTATGTGTAAAAACCGATGAAATGAAACTATTTTTGTTCGGACTATTATTTCCGTTTAAGAATTATCTGGATCACCCATTATACAGCCAATTATGTGCGTTAGATCCATCACCAAATGAATTTCTAGTTCAGTCACCTTCTATATTGTATGAAATTCTTAAACCTCATTTATCACAACTCAGCTCAAAGGATTTGACATACAGATTTATTTTAGGGTATAGGAGACCGATAAAATCGATTTTTTTAAAACTCAAATTTTAGCAGGTTGCAACAAGTCTCTAAAAATCAAAATATTTTTTATATCGAAAACTATTTGAAATTTTGTAAAACCGCGAAACATCTAATTCTTTTTATATATATTAAATAGTATAGCATGTGTTGTATAAGAGGGCATTTTTTGTATGTTTTAGAAAGTAATGCAATGAGGCGCAATCTTTTCGCCTAATATTATTAATTGTTTATGCCATGTGCAGAATTTCATTAATATTTTTATTTTGAAGCGAAGGGCAATTAATGTTAAATTATTATTTCAATTGTTTTCCTTGTTTTTTTTTATGGCAGTGGCACACACACTATAGGGAGACCCTATGGCACTCGACGAGCAATGCTTGTGCGAGGATGTTTATTGACACGGTTCTTAAACAGTTGTAGGTTGTAATTAGGGGGAAACAGATGTCCTGGGAGTCAGTTCTATAGTGATGCAGTGCTCTAGACAAAGGAGTCCTTGTAAAGCGAGGTTCTAGATGTTTCCAGTTGTATGACGAACGGGTGCGCCCTAACCGTCTAACGTGACTGACTGACAGGCGCTGCTGGAGGCGGGATGATGCGGGTCAAATCCTGGGAACATCTGTCGTGAAAATATCTATAAAGTAGGGAAATCTCGGCCACATGTCTTCGGTGTTCCAGACTATCCAGATCCCGGGTAAACTCCGGGTCGCCGACGAGACGCACAGCTCTCTTTTGAATGGAAACCAGCAGCTTTAGTGTGTTCGTAGGTGCGGCACCCCAGATGTGTGAGCAATACTCTAAGCACGGTCTTATTTGCGCTTTGCAGAGCAAGCGTAGCTGCTGCGGTGTGCATAGTTTTTGTTGCGAAATAGCGCACCAAGCTTCTGCGAGGTTGACTTTGCGATGTTAGCAACGTGGTCATGCCAGGACATATTGCTGTTAATCGAGAGACCCAGTAGTCCAATTGACGAGGTTGAAGGAATGCTCGATCCTGCCATAATGATGTCAGAGCACGCCGTATTAGCTTTCTTGGTAAACGTGGCTGCTTGGGTTTTTGCAGCATTAAATTGGAACAAATTCCTGTCGCTCCATGTTTGAACTTTCTCCAGATCTTGATTGATTATTGTAATCTACTCCTGTCTGTAGTGATAAGTCTCAGTCGCTGGTAAAAGGTTATCTGATCTAAATTGGGAGTCAAGGGTACTATCATCTGCAAAACTGATATAGATGAGAAACAGAGTTGGTAAAAGTATTGTGCCCTGAGGCACTCCCGCATTTATGGTGAATGTGTCTGAGATGTGTCCATCATTGCAACGTGCAGAGGTCGGTTCTTATGGAAGCTGGCAAGCCAGTTGCAGAGAGACGCTGGTAATCCAAAGGTCGGCAGTTTGTTGAGCAATCCGTTATGCCAAACGCAATCGCTCGAGTTTCTCCGTAGATCCCAATTGCCCTACTCTATATATGTGTGATATAGGCCAATATATCTTCTGTCGATCTCTGTTTGCGGAAGCCGTATTGGTTAACGCTAATTATTCTGTTGGTCTCGAGGTACTTGAGTACTTGCTGATTGACGACACGTTCCATGACTTTAGAGGTTATTGGAAGCAAAGCAATTGGACGATAGTTTGATGGCGTGGTTTTCTTGCCTTTTTTGGTACAGGTTGCACTCGAGCGACTTCCCTTTCGGTAAGATAGAGAAAAAAAAGTCTGGAAAGAATGAGTGTTAGTCCGTTGGAGCAGTTCTTTAACACGATGGCATGTATTTCATCCGGTCCTGATGCCTTTTGCGTATCTAGCCCTTTGAGGATTTTTCGAATATCACGGTGGTGAAACTTAACTTCTGCCATGGTAATGTTGGTGTTAGATATGATGGGGAGATCCTTCCCTTGGGGGACATTTAAGGTATAGTGCGATAAAAACAATTCGGCGAGCATGTTTGCTTTTCCTCATATGTAGTCGCCGTGGCGCCGCGTTCGGCCGTCAAAGGTGGGAGAGACGTTTGTGTAAAGTTGTTACTTACTGCCTTGGCTCCCAACCAGAAATTCCTGCAGCCACTCAGGCATTGCAAAAGTTTATCCCTGGTGCTTTGATTGCGCTTGTTCCTAGTTTCATCAATCACACGTTTGCATTCGTTTCTCGCTTCGGTAGAAAAAATTGCGATTTTCAACGGTCTAATTTTGCTGTCTGTACTTGTAAGCTTACTGTTTCCTACCTAGGACTCTTTCGCATCTTCTGTCGAACCAGGGTTTTCTTTCCTGTTAAAATTCGATAAGATCATAATTTGGCGGTATTCAATCAAATAACCATTTTCAGTTGCATGTTAAACAATCTTTTTGTAGAACTTTTATTCAAGAAATATTAACATCTTGCCGATAATCAGTAGTGCGGTTGAGTAATTAATAAAATCAAATTAAAGAATTTTGTTCTGTTTTTCAGTCTATAAAGTGATAACAACACGTGATATTACTATCCACTCAAGTTATCAAATGACACAACTAGCAGCCAATAAGAAAGAATGTATATATTAACTATTATATAAACAGCTATAATTAACGTTTTCCCAAACTTTATCGAAAATCAGTTTGGTAAAATTATATTCAATAACTCTTTGTTATGTTATAGAATTCACAGATTTTCAATTTTGATTCCAGATATCTTGATGATAACACATTCGCTGGCATGTCAAGAGTTACTTATGTAAGTTTTGCAGATACGCCTCTAGGGGCAATTCCAGAGCACCTCTGGAAATATATGCCAAACATACAGACTGCCGACCTAGGGAGAACCAAGATAAAAGAAATTTTGTATAATAGTTTTGAGGTAAGTAAGAAAAAATTGATATTGCTAAGAAGTTTGAACTTAAAAAATTGATAGTAAAATTACTCACCTAGGGAAAAGAACAAGGCGCATTAATATTGGGTATTTTTTAATTTTTCATTTCAATTTTTTAAAACTAACAAAGAGAAAATGGTTTTGCATGAAACAGTGTCACCATGGGATCTCCCCTGATGGCGTTGCTGAGATTACCGAGAATATAATAAAGGACATTCCCTTATTGCATCTTTCGAAGCCTGACGGAGTCTACTTCTCTTCCCCTTCTCTCCTTCTGGATCTCTCCTCCTCTCTCAGACTCGTTTCAACCATGTGAGAGATGTTATAAACAGTCTAAAAAATAAAAAGTGCCGAGATATATATGGACTGAATGTAGACTTAATCAAAAATGTAAAATATATCATAATAGGTCCTCTCACTAAACTCATTAACCTCTGCTTTCGGGAGAAGACTTTCCCAATGGTCCTCAAGAGGGCAACAGTCATGCCATTTTTCAAAAAAGGGGACACAGGAGTACCTGAAAACTATAGGCCAATTTCCCTTCTACCTATAGTCTCAAAAATTGTGGAGAAATGTATGACCTTTCAGATAGTTACATTCTTCGAAAGTAGGGGGTATTTCTCCGAGTGTCAGTTTGGATTCAGAAAGGGAAAAATCACCATTTTGGCTACTTTAAACCTTATTCCGCATATAGCAGAGTCTTTTCAAAACCACAGTTTTAGCGCAGTACTTTTCTGCGATCTCAGCAAGGCATTTGATTGTGTGAGCCACTCTATTCTCCTCCGGAAGCTAAAAAATTACAATTTCTGTCCTGAGAGAATTGAGTTGAGATAAGGACAGGATAGAGATGGTGAGGGTCGATAGAGTGACGTCAGCGGAGCTAGGGTGGTCAATATCGGTGTACCACAGGACTCAGTTCTTGGGCCCATACTCTTCGACCTTGTCTAAATTACTGACCTTCCAGCGCTACAGTACTAGGCAAAATACACTCTGTTTGTTGACGATACCACAATCCTCACCTCATCTTCAGATTTGCAATGTGCACTCCGCAGCAGCCAAAATGCTCGAGAGGAGGCACAGGATTGGTTTAGAGTGAATGGGCTGCTTCTGAATGACAGTAAACCACAACAAGTCATATTTTCTCTGAGAGATTGTGGTGATGTGACCGGGGGTGTGAGTGGTGCTGAGTTTTTGGGCGGCCAGCCTGATCGAGGGCTACAGTGGGGACTCCACGTTGATGCGCTGTGCGATAGGCTGAGTAGGGACCTGTTTGCGCTACGAAATCTGCAGGGGTGTGTCACTCAGGACATAATGATAGTGGCGTATTTTGCGATATTCCATTCTCATCTAGCATACGCCATCTTGGCTTGGGCCACTCTGCTAATGTGCATATACCGTTTGCCTTGCAAAATTAAGCAGTTTGGATCGTGGCCGGGCAGCATTATCGTGAAGACTGCAGACGGGCATTCCGCAGTTTCGGAATACTTAAGCTGGCGCTACCGTCTCAGTATATATACGAGAACCTGCTATTCGTGACGCAGAATCCGGAGCTGTATCGGTCGCATGAGGAAGTGCATGCCCATGATACGAGTAATAAACAAAATATAATTCCTGCATATTGGAGGTTGAAAAGATGTCAAACTAAAATTAAAATCTACCTAACTCTCTTTTATTTCTCTCTCCCTCTCTTATTATATTTCGGTATTCTGGATAAACCTCTGTTTTAGTTAAAGATCATAGCTGACCAACAGAAAGGATGCGCTAAGAGTTCGATGGGGTGCAAAGAGCAACTCATAATCGACTCTGTCATCTGTAACAATGCATTTTACAAGCGTAGGAATCTGTACATGGCTTACATCGATTATAAAAATGCTTAAGACTCTGTGCCTCATGTGCTTCAAATATATAAGACTGATGCTAACATTGTTAACTTTTTAAGGCATGCCATGACATCTTGACAAACAAAAATATATCTTAATGAAGCCGGGATTACCACCGAAAACATATCAATAAAAAGAGGTATATTTCAAGGAGACGCCCTCAGCCCGCTATGGTTCTGTATTGTGATGAACCCTCTATCCCGCCAGCTGAATTCGACTTCCTATGGATACAATGTTGATGCATGCAAAGCAGTACACAAAAATGATTGGATTCATTAGCAAAGATAAAGTCAAGCGTTCTGCCAAGATAATTTTGAATTGAATTCGATTGCTGCAACTCCAGGAAATATATAGTACTTATGATAGACAAGACAGGTTGAAATCGCCATATATTAAAAATTGTGGTTAATATATTTGTTTCGCATACTGTAGGATTGGCAGCATATAGGTGTCGCATTTGGAGGTATTAACAGATCCAACAAGCCTGCTCTCGGACACGTTCAGTTGAATCCGTAGGGCTTCTTACGTGTTAAAAATTCAGGTAGTTATGATAAACTGGTGTATTCACAATGATAAAGCTTCGAATTGGAAAATGCTTCGTGTAACCAGGTCTCTGAGACACGGTCGTGGTAGTTACAAGCAGAAGGATGAAATGCTATATCATCAACCCGGACTGAAGTAATATTAAAAATCAAGTTCACTTTTTAAGGGTTTCTAAACGGTGTAAATATAAATAATACTTAATATTTTATGGAAATATAAGCATGCAACGGTTAGGATGGTATGCCTATATAGACTATAAGATTATTGAGAAATGATGAAAACGTGTTTAACTGAGAATGGAATTATAACGTCTGATCAATTTAGATTCCAAAAATATGCGAACACCAATGATGCAATATTTTCCTTCTTGAATAGGCTCTATTTAGTGCATAACCCCGAACAGGTGGCTGTGGTAGTGTTCTGTGACTTGAGAAAGGCGTTTGGCTATGTTAATCGTGAAATAGTGCTTCAGAAACTCAAGCTTTACGGGTTTAGGAGTATTTGGCTTGATCAGTTTAGATTTTATGTATTAAGTAGGAACAACAAATCAGTGCTAGAGGAGTGTTATCAGGCCAATCTGACCAAATAAAAAGTTTGTTTTAAAATCTGACACAGATATATTTATTTTAACAGATTGTTTGATATGTAGCAATTATACGTGAAAATCAATATAATTGATCTGACATTCACGGCTGAGATGACACCCAGTTTTTCGAAAATCTAGATTTTTGATAAATTTTTCTATATACTGTTCTAAACTAATAGTACCGTAAAAGATGGTGAATCGGAACTAAATTGTGCAAACTGATGGTAACTGCCGAGGTATCAGTTTTTGGTACCCATGGTACCGCCTGCCAGTTAGTACCGTCAGATAGCTCATGGAAAATTAAGATAGAAATGTGAAATTCATTTTACTCCATCTCTAATGATCTTCTTGCTACCAAGGTGAAAAGTAGCCAAAGTACCGATTTTCAACTGTTTATAGCTGTGAAACTACTAACTCTAGAAGTATACCTAACATCATACATAAAATATCCTTAGAATTTTACTAGGAATCGAAAAATAAATTTACATTGAAAAAAAAAATAACTTTTTGTTTTTCCCTGTATACTGATCATTTTTCCAATATTTTTTATACGTAGAAAAAAGTATCTTTCAGTACCTACATAACCATTAAGGGGGGCGACATTATAGGGTATCACCCTGTACAAGCTTGCTTCCATACAATCTAATAAAAAATTATTTGATTAAGTTTTATTGTGTACCTATTTAATCTACTAATAATTTACCTTTTTTACATCCACATGCAATAAATACTTTTACATCCGAAGGAAATGCTGGTGTTGTTAAAATTGAGGATAATTTGGATATCACCTGCCTCCTCAAATTTCGATCCGCATTCTGTTACCTCTGGTAATAGGGGATTTGGTTCTAAAGAGCTGAAGCACACCTTAGTTTGATAATGTGCTCTCAAACTGCGAAATTTTAATTTTTTTTTGTAGGGGCTAGTTTTTTCAATTAGCGATGAGGAGGCCAATAGTGTCCTGAAAATATTAATAAGCGAAATGTTTGGATTTGTTGAAAATAATTTTATGATAAATTTCTCTATGTTATTGAACATGCCATCTGAAAATTCCTGGACCCCAATACCGTCTAAATAATCGGAAAAATTTAGATACATTTTTCAACATTTTATTTTTCCTAATCATAAAAACATGGCTGGTTGTATGACAACCCGTTAGAACATGAAATGCAGGTTATTTTTTTGCAAGTTTTTCTTCTAGGTTGATGTCATGAACGGCCACATATCGCACCGAATTTCCTCTTCCACATTTTACCCAAATTCTCTAGAAATATATATTTTTAAAATGTACCAGAAGTGCAAGTACATCAGTATCATTGGAGGTCACTATGCATGTCAAATAATTCATACAATGTTTATCAGAAAGTATATGCAACAAAATCCTAGTATCAGCTTCTTCGTGACTATAGAGGATAGTAATTTGTTGTCAGTTGGTTCGCAATTTGTTTTCTTATCAAAAATATTGGTAAATCCCCCACTATAGTTGCGAACTTGAAATTCGTTTTATGAGAGTGCTCGTTCAGATAAAAAGTTCGTTAATTGTTTTTTTTTTTTACTAAAAACATAGTGGATAAATAAATTCCACTGTTTTGGATGTAAAAAAGGTAACTTATTATTAGATTAAATCGGTACATAATAAAACTTAATCAAATAATTTTTTATTAGATTGTATGAAAGCAAAGCTTGTACACGTAGAAGAAATTAAATAGGTTGCATAGGATCATGCAAAAAAATGCTGGAAGGCAATATTGAAGTTATTGTGTCTATTCCTGAAGAAGATACAGACACTGAAGATAAATAGATTTTGTTATTATAAAGATTTTTTACATTTTGAGTTTTGCTATTCTGAATAAAAGCTAGTCTTTTTTTAATAGCAGTTGCATTAAGTATATGATTTTTTTTCTTTATTACCTAGCAGCGTATCGGAAAAATAAATTTAAGGATAATCTAAATATCTTCATTGACTTTATTCAATTAATAATAGCTATTATTAGCACTTATTGTATTGTACAATACGCGCGAGAGAGAGGAAGCTATGGAGAAAAGTGAGATACGAGAGTGCTCGGGAAGCGCGAGATCGGTTGGTCGCGGCTAGAAGAAAATTACTTTTTTACATTTAATTCTATTTTTCCATTACCATTTGAGAAAAAAATTTATTCATGCACCTGTGTATTCTGATACGTAAGGCAAATTTTTTGCAACAATAAAAATTTTTGATTTGAGCCTTCATTTCGGAGAGAATGCGAGGTGATTACAAAACTGAGTATATTTCAATCAGATTTTGCCCAGGTTCGAAGGGAGATATTTCAATTTTTTGATTTATTTCGCCGTAAGGGCCAATGTAATCTGCATATTTTAAGCAATGATAAAAAATATAATTCGCACAAAAATGTAGATGAATTTTATATGAAAACATTCATAAATCAATATCCTACACGTTCATATAATAATCTCGATTTTTAGGTATACTGCCCTTTTGTCCGTTCTGAATTGTTATTACCTTCGGATTTTGAATTAATATAATAAAGCCTTCATTCTGTGAAAATTTCAGCTTGTAACCCCGAGGTGCCCACAAAAATCTTTTATAGAAGGCTTTTACTGCGTTGGGCACTCTACTATTCACTCCTATTGAAATCTTTTAGTGATTAGGTGGAACCTGTTTGGTGCTTCCTACCAGCTAGGTTTACCTTGGAGTGTGAAGGTCTTGAAGTAGGTTCAACGAATAGCGTGGAGACTTCCGGTTTTGGTCGGTAACAAAATTGGTGGCGCCTAACGAACCTATTCTCCGATTTATTGAGCAGCGAGCAAATTGTGCGCTCACTGTACAGCTTGCTTCGAGGCATCGCGCTCCGACCTACCGGATGAATTGTTGAAAACGAATTTGATATCCGGTCTACCCGATTGTGACCTTTTTTCTGAGCTGGACTTTAATTAATTTATTACCTTTTCGTTTAGTATCTTTTGATGTAACACTCCTTGTTGTTGGAGGATTAACTTGTTCACCTTTGTCTTATCTTGTCTATTTATCTTTTGTTGGGTCGCTTTGAGGAGGCCTAAGTTGGTTGACCTAGGGGTCGCTTCAGTTGTCGCTGGATTTTGCAACTTAGAACCTTATCTTTCGTACCTTGACTTACCTTTCAGTTGCGTAGTTCGGCATTTACAGTACCGCATATGGACCGGATCGTTGCAAGCTCGCTTCTATCACCTAGGATCAGACGAGCAATGCGTCGTCTCCCAGTCTTTTTAGTTTACTACGACTATACGTTATCTAATTTGTACCTCATTTTGAATACTTAATTATGTTGGTTATTTCGTCCATTGGAAATTAGTTGCAGTACTTTTCTTAATTATTTTTATTAGAAAGGCTGACTGGTGTTGGGTGCTTTTTGGTTCCAGAGCCCTTATTGAAACCTTTACGGCCCATTTTGTGTGGAACGGATTCATGGGAGGTGAGAAACTTGGCCCGTGATTTGTTTATTAGCATCTTCACACAGAGCTGGTGCTCACTACTGTGTCTATCCACAGATTCCACATCCTTGACGTTTTGAATTCTGAAGGATAAAACGGCAGTGCCACCATTTGGAACACCCTATATTTATTTTTGTTCTTATTGTACTGCATGATGCACAATTTTCATCATTAGTGTATCTTTTAGCCTGACGAACCCAAACTAACTCACTATTTTTGTTTATTGTTAATGGGTATAGTTTCCTCTGGGCTCTTGTCGCGGAGCGCGTTGGAATGTCTTCAGAGAATATTCAGCACCAGGCCAATGAACGAGATTCGCCACTCACTTTATTGGGCATTACGCAACTCTGGCTAGGTAACATCTACACCATTTTTCCTTTTGGTGTTCAACTCTGTGTTGAGTACACCCTGAGTATCCCATCGCTATCCGTGGCATAGTGTTTGGAGTGATGTATGCCTATTATTATGTATGTCTATAGGTTTATATTCTACTAATTACTTATTTCTGGTTGATATAATTTCTTTATGGCTTCTGGATATTCCGCGTTCATAGCGATCATTGCAGTTCGTTTTTATTTTGGAAAGGCTGAGTCTGAGAAGTGCCAGGTGCTATCATACTGCCGACAATTTCTTTTCCTTTTAAGCTTTTCTACGAAACTCACTCAGTGGCGGCACCACGCACAGAGATCTGTAGAGATGATATCAGTGTCACTTTTCGGAACACCCTAACTAACTATTTTGTTTTTGTTTTGGAACTGCATGGTGCCTAGCCAAGATGGTTAGGGCATCTTTTAGTTTGATATTACTATATTCCACCCCCTTCTGTTCGGCAGTTCTTTAGGGTTACCTTTTATTTTGATCATTTAATTTATCGGCCTCTTGGTAGCTTTGCTTTTGAGCGTCTCAAAATTGCTTGAGTTTACTCGGAGGAATGTTTTTCATGCTTTACCGGGTGTTACGCAACACTGACTGAACCCCGGTTAACATCGCGTACTTGCTGTCCCTTCTTTGAGATGAGTAGGTTCAGTAGTTTTGGGGCAATCTTGACCAAGTTGACTAGGAAATGTATTAATTTTTGTTATTATTTACATTGAATAGTTTATTGTCTATTGGTGGTCATTTCAATGAATTGGTTGATGTCATTGCTTTGCATGCATTAAGTATAATTACTTATTTTTTTTATTCAAGTTCTTAAAGCTTAAGGTACTGATTTAATTTGGAAATTATTGGTGACATTTAAATTAGTTGGTGGTTAGTAATGTTTTGGCTTATCAATTATTTGATAAGGTACCTTTGATATTATTTTAATTTACTATAACTATCCTTACGTCACATAAGCGCTTTGACTTATCTACCTAATTTTAGCATCGTCGGTAAACCTTTTTTAAGTTTCTCTCCTTTTGAAGGAGAGGGGGAGTTATGACATTCCGTTTTTATCACTAATTGTAGCCTGTTCAGTTACAGAATTTTAAGGGCGCCCAGGTATGATTCTGGTCTAGTTGCAGCGCGATATTTAAATCCGATATTTAATTCGAGTATAGATTTTTTTCTGTGCATTCGTTTTTGCTGTATGTTAAGGAATTCATTTCCATTGGTCCGCTGTAAAAGACCGCGATGTTAAAGTCCCTACGCACTGTTATCGCTTTGCGAATGCGGGCGGTTCCATTTTGGTTTTTCGGCCTGAGTCGATCTCAGGCATTTCGATGGCATTTCTCCGATAATCACCGAAGAAATTCGCGTGTCAGCCATCTCGACTTATTTATGTTAGTTTTAGTGCTGTAGATGCGGGAATAACTCACCAAGCGTGGGGTTTGCTTCTCCATTCTTGGAAGCCGTTATGGTCGCCGTCGTATAGTGTACGAAGTTAGTGTACCCTCATGTTAGGAGGGTCCACCCACATGGCAAGAACGGCTAGAATTTTGTAAATCACCGACCCGGCTGGAACTTTGTAATCCAACCACCTGGATGGAAGTTTTTAATCAACCCACCAGGCATAAGTTACTTGAACGGGACTAGACTTCGGTATAGGGATCCTGAACAAGCCGTCCCTGAACGTCAGACGTGGTCCAGTTAGTTGGATCTGCCGTCGCACCAGCTAATAAGTTATCATTACCTCTTCTTATTTAATCTTACCTTAAATTAAGCACCGAAATATTAGTTTTGTAACGTACTTGCGCCCACATTCTTGCGGCTTTACGTGATCACGATTCCGCGCGGGAATCAAAACTCAAATTGTTCTTTTTATCTTGGGCACATAATTGGTGCCTTTTCGTTTATTTATTTCTTAACCTATATCTACATTGAGTTTTGAACTACCACTGATTAGATATTTTATTCAATATTCATAATTTTATTGGTATTAGATCAGGGTTTTGGACTACCTCCAATTGTCCGTTGGTTGTGCATCCGCATAATTTTTATTTACTGTATTTATGATTCATTCTGAACAATAGATGAATAGTATCGTTTCTGTTGCGTGTTTTATTTGGCTCCAACACAATCAGGATTATGCCGTTTACTTATATTGAAATATTTTAGTGATTAGATGGCACCTGTTTGGTGCTTCCTACCACCTAGGTTTACCTTGGCGGGTGAAGGTCTTGAAGCGGGTTTCACGAATAGCGTGGAGACTCTGGTTTTGGTATGTAACAAAATTGGTGGCGCTTAACGAACCTATTCTCCGATTTATTGAGCAGCGGGCAAATTGCGCGCTCACTGTAGAAGTTGCTTCGAGGCATCGCGCGCCGACCTACCGGATGAATTTTTCAAAACGAATTTGAAAGCTGGTCTAAACAATGAGTGAACTTCTCTCGGGGGAACTCCTCATAGCTCCACGAGCACTTATTATCTTTCTCTTTAATTAAAATACACAGAAAGCGCGTCTCAGTATCTCTATAAACGGATATGTATATATCAGATACCTAAGAAAAACACTAAATTTGTACACCAAATTTTCTGTCAGATTCATCTCTTTTAATTTCTAACTAATTACGCTATGTTTTGTTCTATCAAAAATTTTCTTCATACCCTTTAAAATTACATAATTTTTTTTTATTTACACCTACAAATGTAATCAGATTAGTTAATGTGGACCTATTTGCTAGAAATCCATGTTGGTGAATCAAGCTATTCGGTTGAGGATCCATTTGTGAAAATAAAAACTTGTTTTTTATTCCCATTCCATGGTAATTATACAGGAATCCTCAATTTATAAACAACTATAATTCAAAAACTATTCATGCAGGCAACTTTTGAGTAGGATGACATAATCCACTACACAATACCAAAACATGAGACAAATCTTACTGGGAGTAATTTTCTATAAGAATTTCACTGAACTTTTTACAGTAAGCACCTTAAGTGAAATATGATTTAATCTGAAGCATACCCTTCCTCTATATATTTACTTTTACAGAAATATTAAAGCATTGTTCCTTGCAGGATTTACCAGGCATAAGAACTCTTGTGCTACCCGGAAACCAGATCTCCAGAATCGACCGAAATTCGATTCCATTGCAGACTGAACGATTACATCTGGGTCGGAATATGATCTACCACTTAAACGGAACATTGCTAGGTAAACTGTATGCAAATAACTAATCAATATAGCCAATATTTCTCTTTAATTTAAAGCTGTGTTCCTCAATGTTGGATCTACGGAACTCTGATCCAAGATTTTGCCTCCAAAATTATCACGAAACGAAAATTAATTTTAAAAAATCTAACTTTGAACAATAACCAGTAGGTACTTAATATATCATGTGCAGTAAGGTGTTCTAATATAATGCTAAAAGGCACTTTTTGGAATTTGCGGATCGTACACAGGAAATCTCAAGAGACTCGAGCGTCGGCTATTTCAAGCTCAAGCAGGAGCTTACTACTAAATTACTTATGGTTGAAGAGCCAAAACTGTAACTGGACTGATTTAGTTGATACTTGGTAGAAATTCATAACTAATTTACTAATTATTACGGAAGGAAATGAAACCCAATTATCTTTTACTCGGCATTTCTATCATACTCAAATTTTAAAATGTGGCATAGTCCTCTAAACTGTAGCTTCATCGGGATATGTTTCTTTCAAGTTTAATAGAGGCAATGCGATAATATATTAAACAATGATAATAACGAAAATAAACATATATAAAAATAATAGTTGCATTTATAAAAAAATACATTAAGTAACATTACAACCGTCAATATAATTTATTATTATTGTTCTGAAATATATTTCTTTAAATGCATTTTAAATTGATTTAGTTTCGTATTAGCTCTCGAATCTAGTGGTAAGTCAATGTAAATTTGAATATATGTAATTTATTAAAAAAAAAAACACTTGTTTTTATTTTCATAGTTTTGTTATATTAAATCTTCATAACAATTGTTTCGATACACAGTACCTTCTTCAGATGATGAGTAATCTAAACAGTTTAATAAATTACATAGTATATAGATTTTCATCAAGTAACAGTCGACTCAATCAAGTTAAATTTGAATGCAATAACGTAAGAGTGATCTTTCAACAAAATTTTAAATTTATCTTGTATTGTGTTTCGTAATAAATTTTAAATTTCAACATTTGTCTTTTAGTATTTTAGAATGAGTGAATATGCATATTTTCCATTTATATTAAAATAGTCTTTTGGGTCATATAAAGTTAATGTTCGTTCTAAATAACATTAATAATTTTATTTTGAAGCTTTTGCAATGATTTCAATAGGGTGAAGATTGCTGACCATCAAATCGAAATTAAATATTGAATTTTGGAATGCACTAATGCGTAATAAATATTCTTTAAAAAATTTAAAAGAATAAAATATATATTCTATACGTTTTCTCCAGCTCCAGCTATAATTTTCGTCAATACTTATATAAACCTAAAAATTAACACAATATATATTTCGATTACTAAATATTATAGATGCGTTTTTAGTAATAAACATATAAGAAGATGTATATATGTAAGTATATTACGATACTAGTTTTAAAAAGATTCTTTATTCTATTTGGACAGTTTTTTAATGAAAAAATTAATTAGAGCTTAATCAGCAGATGCGCGGTCATCTTGTGATTTGACAAGAGGATCTATTCGACACTCCTTTGAGTGTCGAAATGAAATCATTTTGAACGAAACATAGAAAACGTATCTTATGAAACTATAGTACTTTAATATACTATTTTCCACTACTAACTTTAATATCAACCATTATTGACCGATTTTTAACAGTTAAAGTTGCTTTACTTTACCTCGTCAAAAAATCCATCTTTAACCTTCATTATTGAGGTTAATAATAGAGTCATGAATACAAAAATCAACACAAATGAACAATGTCCAAGATTATCTGACAAAACAAAGAGAAAAGATCTCGTACAACTTTTAAGCATATCATGATTGAAATACCTAATAGATAAGTAATCTTCTTATAAAATATATCACATTAATGATTTAATAATCACAAAAATAGTTTCTGTATGTATTGGTAGTGGAAAAAATTGTATATTAACCAAGATTTAGATAACTATAATTTTTTATGGCAGTGGCACACCCGCTAATGGGAGATCCTTTGGCACTCGACGAGCGGTGTGTGTGTGTGCGAAGATGATGATTGACACGGTTCTTGAACAGGCAGGTTGTAATTTAGGGGAAACAGATGTGGGAATGAGTTCCACAGTGATAAAATGCGCCAGACAAAGGAGTCCTTGTAAAGCGATGTTCTAGGAGTTTCCAGTTGTACGACGAGCGGTTATGCTCTTGCCGTCTGTCGTGACTGTCTGACAGACGTGGCCAGGGGCGGAATGAGGCGGCCTAAATCCTGGGAACATTTGCGTTCAAAATATTTGTAAGACAGGGAGATCTCCGCCTCATGTTTGCGGTGTTCCAGACTATCCAGATGCCGGGTCAACTCCGGGCCGCCCGCCGATGAGACGCACAGCTCTCTTCTGAATGGAATCCAGCAGCTTTAGGGTATGCTTAAGTGCACCACCCCAGATATGTGAGCAAATTCCCGTCACCCGAAGTTCGAACTTTGTCCAGATCCTGACTAATTGTTGTAATCTGCTTCTGTCTGCGGTGATAAATCTCAGTCATTGGTAGGGTACTGTCATCTGCACAACTGTAAACTGGACTATTGGTTTCGATGAGCAGGTCATTAATATAGATGAGAAACAGAGTTGGTGAAAGTTTTGCCCCCTGAAGCACGCCCGCATTATTGGTGAATCTATCTGAGATGTGTCCATCAATCAACTGCAACGTGCAGGGATCGGTTCTTAAGGAAGGAAACTGGCAAGCCAGCTGCAGAGAGACGCTGGCAGTCCGAAGAACGGCAGTTTGTTAAACAATCCGTCATGCCAAAGTCTGTCGAATGCCTTCGATATATCTAATGCAATCAATCGAGATTCTCCGTAGTTCTCAATTGCTCTACTCCATATATGAGTGACATAGGCCTGTCGATCTCTCTTTGCGAAAGCCGTATTGGTTATCGCTGATTATTCTGTTGTTCTCGAGGTACTTGAGTAGTTGCTGATTGACTACACGTTCCATGACTTTGGAGATTACTGCAAGCAAGGCAATTGGGCGACAGTTTGAGGGCGTGGTTTTCTTGCCTTTTTTGGAACAGGTTGCACTCGAGCGACCTTCCAAAAAGATGGGTAAATCCCTTTTCGTTAAAACAAACAAAAAAATCTGAAAAAATGGCTGTTAGTCCGTTGGCGCAGTTCTTTATTACGATGGTAGGAATTCTGTCCGGTCCTGATGCCTTTTGCGTATCTAACTAGTGAACAAACTTAACTTTTGTCATGGTAGTGTTGACGTTGAATATGGTGGGGAGACGTTTAAGGTAGAGTGCGATGTACGATGAAAACATTTCGGAGAACACTTTTGCCTTTCCTTAGCTGGAGTCGCCGTGACGCCCCGTTCTTCTGTCAAGGGTGGGATAGACGTTTTTGTAAAGTTATTACTTACTGTCTTTGCTATCGACCAGAAATTCCTGGAGTCACTGGTGCATGACAAAAGTTTATTTCTGATCCTTTGATTGTGTTTGTCCTTAGCTTCGTCAATCACCCGTTTGCATTCGTTTCTAGCTTCGGAAAAATAATTGCGACTTTCAGCGGTCTGATTTTGCTGCCAATACTTGTAAGGTTGCTCTTCCCTACCCACAGCTCTTTTGCATGTTTTGTAGAACTAGTGGTTTTTTTGACAGTAACTTGATGGAATTTGGGATGTATACTTCCATTCCTGAGGTAAAACTCTCTTAGATCGTCCCAGGTTGCACAATTCTAATGTCAGATTTTATGAGACAATGGTGGATCCTTCTGTATAAGTGGCAGTCCACAAACCGTTGTAATAAGTTTGTGGTCGGAAGTGCCTAATGGCGGATCAAGTGTAATTGTGTACCCTCTCTGGGGTGAGTAAGCCCGCAGCTGATGGCAAATGCTTCAGGTTCTCTACCTTCGTCGTCGGTCTTGTTGGGATGTTTGAGTCACTTGGTATTGTGGGCATTGGAATCTCCCAGAACGATTATTTCCGAATTTGGTGGTCGACCTGTATTGAATCCAAAGTGGTAGGTTATGTAAAGAAGCTTTTGTAGGCTCTATCGCTCGGAGGGCAATGGACACAACATATGAACTTGATTAATCCCTTGGCGGTGAACTTGAGCCACATGACGTCAATGTTGTTCAGTTCGAGTGTTTCCTCACGGTGACACGAAAGGTCGCAAAAAAGCATATTCCGAACGTATGTCTAAATCAGAAGTGTAAGTAGTAATGAGGGTAGGGGTAGTTTACTGGTCATTGTAGAACACACCTGTGTTTCTGTAAGGGCTAGTATGTGTGGTCTATTTGCTTGTAGATGTTGGTGAACCGAATTAATGCTTGCATTTCGGCTTCTTATGTTGCAGAAATCTATTCTATGTTGGTTCGGTATTTTTGCTACCTGTGAAACATTGCATGCAGAGCCTCCAGGGCCACCTGGCGCGGCGCCCCGAATGGCTGAGGAGTTTACCTCCGGAATGTTTTGATCCTGGAAGCGCTCATATATTCCTACTTGAAACCCGGAACCACCAGCCCGGAAGAGGAACGTGATTTTGAAAAACCACTTAGCCGTTCCCAGTTTTGGTGAGGTGGTCTTTCACCGGACGATGCGCGTAGGCTTATGCATCTACCACATAGGACCGCTTCCACTAGACGTATCGGTCACAGACTTATTCCTTTAGTGGTTCCTAATCTGAAAGTGTTTGTCTAAACCTTGGTTAATAATATACTATGTAGGTTAGCTAGGTTAGATAAATACATGGGGTAAATCTGTTACTAATATAAATATCAAATGATATTTGTTAACGTCACTCATCTCCTTTAACACTTAGTTAATAATTAGTTAAAAAAAAAATATTTTTTTATAGGTTTAACTGATAGTATTCTATCTAATGTATTAGCAATTATTGTGACAAAGGCTTGTCGAAGTAAATACATAAATACAATTTAAATAACGGACCAATATATTAATCCACTAATCTATAAATTAATTGGTAATGCTTCGATAATTATTGGTTAATTAACTATAGGATTATTATTCGTTAAATTGTGTTAATTTAAATTGATCGAATAAAAAACGGCTGCTCGTAAAAAAATTACTCTTAAATGTTTGATCCTAATTCCATTAGAAGTTACTAGTATTTTGCATGCTTACTTTGTTAGGTACCATACATTTAAAATTAATCGATAAGAATAGTTGCCGAAGAAATAAAAAATGCGAAATAGTAAATCATATTGTACAATATTTGTATTTAACTTCCTCTTTTACACAAAACGTTTTTTATAGTTTATAATTTGTACACTATTAGGTACTCAATAATAAACAAATAAATACCTAATATTGGACTGTATGTAATATTAAGGGAAAATATTATGGAATGGGAGCAACTAAACCGACGAAACATATTTATTAAAGTTTAATACAAATTACAACATCCTTTTAAGCCAAGCGCAATATTTTTTGGAGTGAAACTTCTTTAGCGAGGGTAAAGTCAGAAAAAATGAAACGCTTATCAAAGTGAAGCGCTTATGAAAGTTGAAACGGTTATCAAAGTGAAACGCCCCTTTAATTAAGCATGTTGACATGTAGGGGGAGGGGGGTAAAATGAGGATTCTGGACGAAAACTGGACTCCGTAACACCCCCCCTCCACACTTGTTCGGCCAGGAGAGGGGGGGGGAGAAGAAAAAGTAAAATAATTAATTTCGGGAGAACGGGAAGAGCTACGGAGTCGAAATTTGTATGGTAGGTGCGCCTCATGGGGGGCTACATTTGACAATATGGGGGGAACCGGGGTTCTAATTTAAGGGGGGATTTTGGGGAAAAACCGTTTTTGTCGATATCTCTGCACCGGAGGCGGAGCCTCGGATCGAAAATCTGACAAGCGGGGAGGGAATTATGCCCCCCCCCTGAATACCCAAAATTTTTCGAAAAAATGAGAAAAATTATAAAAAAAGGAAAAAAAAATCGACAAGTTAATAAAAGCATTATAAAACGAAATAAGAAAAAAAGTTTATAAAAAAAAAGTTAGAGAAGCGCTGTTTTTGGCGAAAAAAGGCGAAGAAGTGCAGCTACGAGGTCGGGGATGGCAAAAAAAATTCTTTATGAAGAAAAAACTAAAATTTTTGAAAAAATGGGAAGATATTGAAAAAAAAAACGTAAAAAAATGTTCGGAATGTTATTAAAAGTATTATAAAACGAAATAAGAAAAAAAAATAATAAAAAGAACAAAAACAAAAGATTGTTCGGTAAGTTAATAAAAGTATTATAAAACCAAATAATAATAAAAAAATGTTCGGAAAGTTAATAAAAGCATTATAAATCGAAATAAGGAAATGAATAATAAAAAAACTTACAGAAAGGCGGTTTTCGGCGAAAAAAAGTTGAAAAAAAAAGGGGAAAAAAATCGAAACCGGGACAAAAGTTGAGAAAAAAAGCTTTAAAAAATAAAAACTGCTCCCAATATCTCTTTAAGAAGTTTCACTTCAGTTGTGTGCTTTTAAAGGTGAGGCACATATTTTTTTCTTGTCTGTAGCTAGGAGTGGGTGAAATAATCGATTACAGTGTTCGGTAATCAATTCATTGAAATATTAGATTATTTTAAAGTGGTCGAGCAAATTTTTAGGATCCAATAATTGCACCGTTAAGTTTTTTTATATTCAGTGATAAGAGTTCGGGGAAAATGTGATGTGAAAAATATTGATTTCATTGACAGCAGTATTTCTTGTTTTAGATCTAAGAAATTTAAGTTGGTTATTTCTTAATGCCAACCAATTCGAAGACTTAGAAGGCCAGCTCCCATATGAAGCTCCCAACCTCAAAATGATACATGCCTCTGAAAATAGGTAATAGATTTTTGTTTTTTAAGAGAATAATGTTCATTCAGAAAAATAAAGTGGCGCTGTGGTAAATATTTTCTACCAAGATATGTCCTTGAATGCAGGGTAGGTAAACAAGTTAAATGAATAATATAATGATGAAGTTTACAGCGAAAGCTGTAATAGAATGAGACCTTAATAAGCTGACTATACGAGTTGTGTACTAACTTCTTCAACGTCAATTTGCTATAATATACAATTACTTCTAAAAAGTGTGAATTACATGGGTTAAGCTTCGCATATTTATATTATGCTTAATGCTTAATAAATCTTGAGTACAAGGCCCACAATGAAGATGGTATAAAATTTTTTGCAAACTCTCCAATATATACTAAAAGTATATTTCCTAAAATGTTCTCTTTTATATCTAACTGCTAAGCCCATAAACTTCTTGTAAACGTTTGCATATCGACTTTCGATTTTTGTGACAAAATATTATTGAAAAATTCTAACGCAATTTTTATTATTTCGGAAAAAGTATAAACTAGATGTTAGGCACATTATTCTCAACATTGCTCTCAGAATAGGACATTTCAATGATTGGTTTTTAAAAGACACACATAATATATAGCTAGGTATTTGAAAACCACAAATGCTTTAAAATCTGCCCAATTCTGTCACGTTTCTGTCAAAAATATCAATGACGAGCTGACTACATCGTTTATCTAGCTCACCGAATGATCGAGGCCCAATCACCATGGATATGGGTTGCATAGACTCCATGTTAATCATAATATTTATTACGTAACAGCTTCCATTTTCACTACGTAATAGTACGCGTAAGACGGAATTTACTTCTTTAGTTGGCGATTTTGATAATAGTCATTACAATACATGACACATGAGTAGAAAAATATCATTATGTATCAGATAGGTAGGTAACTATGATTTGCTTAAAATAAAATGGAGCGCATGACCTATTAATACATGATTTAAAATCTAAAGTAATCATTTGCAAACTTACACTTTAAATAAGTAGGTAGGTATTTGGTAAAAAAACGTCCCCTGGATGGAACCGATCACTTTTCTTTATCTTCCAGTTTCAATTAGTTAAGGATACACCTACCAATTTTTGCAAGAACATTTGGCCAGTGCAACAGTTGCTTGCCTATATATGCATCTTTGATAAGACAATGTTCTGCACCTATCGTATCGTTCATGATTAGCTCTGGGATGAATCAGTTAATTTGCTATTAATATTTGAATGGTTTTGAAAACGGTATTCTCAATTTCCGCGATCCCAAAGCTGTACACCACAACTGGATAAACAAATGTTGCGATCTTATATTTGAAGGTCAATAGCTGACTCCAAAATTATCAAAACTTTACCAAAACAATATATCATAATTATTGTTCCTATTATTCTATCCAAGGACCCTCCTCAAATCCGAAATATTTCTGCACTAGGTATTCAGTTCTTCATCTACTAGCTCTAATCTCCATCTGCTCTTCCACATTGACCCTTTCTCCTTCTAGTTATTTAATCTAAAATCTAACGTTTGTGACCTTGGAGAATTTTTCAGGTTTGATCTCATCAGAAGATTTCTCAGTTCCTCGTCACTCTTTCAAACAAGTTTCAAATCATCGACGCAATGTAACGGGGGCGACTTTAAGTTTGCAAGGCCAAATGTATTTTCGTATCTTCTTTTTCTTCTTCCAATGCCCTATCCCTTATGGGCGTTGGCTGTTAATATGGCGATTCGAATTTTATTAGCAGCTTGTCTAAACAATTGGATAGTTGATAGACCAAACCATTTCCTTAGATTTTGCATCCAAGAGTTTCTCCTTCTACCTGGATTCCTTCTACCGTTCACCTTGCCCTGAAGGATAAGTTGCTGAAGGCGATATTTGTTGTGTCTCATCAGAAGTATTTCAATTTTCTTTTCTTTATCATGAATGTAATTTCTTATTGTTTGCCGAGTTCTTCTTCGTTTGTAACGTAATCCTTCCAAAAGATTCGGAGAACACGCCGATATATCCACATTCCAAAGGCCGAGATTCTTTCGGTAAATATGTTTTTCATTCTAATAAAAGTTGATCTTACTTTCTCAATCCTGGATTTGATTTCATTCATGTCCCATTGATTGTGAACGATTGTCCCTAAATATGTATATTTTTCAACGTGTTCTATAGGTGTTTGGTTCAGTGTATGTCTTCCTATTGGCATTCGTTGTTTGCTAATGCATATCCATTTTGTTTTTGAGACATTTAGTTTTAGTCCGAATTCCTCGGATATATCGTTCAATTTTTGTAGTAGACTTTGAAGATCTTCAAGACTACTAGATATGATGGCAGTATCGTCCGCGTATCTAATGTTATTGATGAATTCTCCATTCATTCATTTCCTTATAGCCACTATTATTGCAACATTTATATTGTCCTTAAAGGTAACACGTACCTCTAAATATACGATTTTTCTTCTAGAGATTATTGAGGGCGGTCCATAAGATTAACTTGAACATCCTCCGTATATGTGTATTTCGGAGGAACGTGCATTAAAAAGAGATACAACCATGAGCCAACGCGTGCTCGGATTTGGATTGTCCATTGCCTCATCTGGTTTGACTAGAGATCTCATGAAGCTTGTCCAGGGAAATACAACTGAAAATGCGGGAGCTCCCCATATATTAATTAGGTGATGGTTGATACATTTCGAAGCTATTTCGATAACAATAGTCTTATTAAATATATTTTTTAAAACTGCGAAACTGCGTTATGATATGCAAATTCAGAAAAAAGACGTGTTTTACAGTAGTCATGGTGGAATTGAGAGCTTTCCCGTTCAAGAAATTGCAAGAGGTAAATCAAGCAGTGAAAGAAGATTTTTGCAAAGTAGCAGGGCTGTTCATTCGTAAGCGTGACCTGGGGGTAATAAGAGACGTAAGCGTAGACGAACCCTGGTGAACCCAGTCCTACCTTGGCTAAGCGAAATCTTCTTGCATAGAACAATAATAGTGCAGTTAATTTCTATTTAAGCTTAAGTGTATATTCGAGTTTGGGGTTTGATTAAGTCGGGCAACTTTTGGTCATACCTAGAATAATCTAGTGAAGACAATACAGCAAGTATTTTAATTTGGCATCAAAATATTCGCCTGCTTTGTCTATATTGTAAGATATATGGTGTGGCCTCTTCGGTCTCAGGACGTAAATTGGAACAAATGCCAAATAAGTGATCCTAATAAAGCTGAAAAGCCCTAAAAAGACTCTACGTTTCAGGTGCTATAAAAAATAATTATTTTGTACAGAAACTTGTCTATATTGACATAAGATAAGAAGTTAAACCACAGCTTATTCACTACCAGGTAGTCATCTACCGAAATCGGAAAGTTGGAGTGTCGTGCACTGCGCGTACCTGGCAGTGCCTGAGCGGTTCAGTTCCACGGTCTCGTGATTTTTCAAGACAAAGTAATGATACGGAGCGAAGTGAATTTAAAATGAATTTTCGCCTATCGCCCTAAAAAGTCCGGAAATTTCGGATTTTTATACAGTTTTGCCATTTAAAATCGTTTTAAACGGATTTTAGACGATAAAACAGCATATTTTCAATTAAACGAACTGTCAAAAGTATTACTCAGTTGCCCAGACGTTTAAAACAATATTAAGTCATGGCCCTCTTCTAAAATTTTCACTTGACTTTCCCAAATCAAAGGATGCCGCCGCAAGTTAACTAACTGGTAGTGAATAAGCTGTGGTTAAACTATTACCAAAAGCAACCATCGTAATTTCCAGATATTGCTATAAAATTTGTAAAAAAATCCAGTAATTGACAAAGAAATAAAATATCAGAAAATATTGCAGGAAAATATCAATTCTATTGAAAAGACAAATTCATCGTATTGCAAGGAATTAAGTTGTCAATAGTGAATCTACCATTTTAATATAACCGGGTACCTATAAACAAAAATTGAAAATGTTTAACGAATCACGAAATATTAATGTTAACCCATGTTGTAGGTTAGTTAGAGTTCCTCCACAAATATCCAATTATCCCAGTCTTGAAACTGTTTTTTTGAACACTAACGAATTAACGTCATTAGACGGAGCTCTCTCTGGATGCAAAGCTCTAAAAAGGATAGATCTGAAATCAAATCAAATACAAACGGTGAGTAGATAATAATGTTTAATATATTATATATATTTTTAATATGCAATGCGTTTAACCTATCTTTTTTGCAATGTGTTATGCAATATTACATTAAAAAATTGATGAATTCATTAGAGATATTTAAAACGTACGAAAGACTTTAACTTAGCAACATTACGTTTTATGTGAAAGCAGTATCAGCTCGGCAAACGGCAAATTATTTAAAAATTAAAAAAATATCCTTAATTTCCATATCTGAAATATTAAACCAAATATTAAGCAATTATTGTTAGATTTTAAAATAAAAAGGAAGTTTTTTGTGGCTAATTTACCAAAAAAGTAACCATAAGCATTGAAAACGCCGAGATGCATATGTAATGTGAATATACCGGCAAGTTTGAAGTATAAGACACTCTTGAAATCAGCTCTTGGAAGTAAAATTGCAGTTTTAAAATTGCATGAATGCGGTCTTTAGACCGTTCCTTTTTCTCGATTTTTTTAAATTTATTATTGCGTCAAGTTTGGCATCGAGTTTAACTGCACCGAATATTTAGGCTAGCTTAGCCGTTAACGTCGTGAGTATACAAGAACGTTAACGGCTTAGATCGTTTTATTGGAATTACTGTAGTTGAGTCTGTAGTAAATAGGTACGCACGCACGACTTCAAAATTCTGATAAAAAATAAATCGAGACTGATATGTGGCCATTCCACCAACGGAATAGCAAAGGCGTTCAAGTAGTCAATAATTTGTCTATCCATACAGGGAGGAGCATTATTCAGCATGAATAAGTAATTATATCTCAGAAAAGGAACAAATGGTATTGCATATTCAAAGAAAACATTTTACAGAAAACAAACGCGTTCACAGACCTGTAGATATGTATAGGAACTAATTCTGATCATCCGCTGAAGCTGAAGCCCTTTTACTCCTTTTAAAGAGATGTATAACTTGTATCTCTCTCCAGCTCGTCGTCAAACTAGCTCATGTCTATTATTAAAACTGATAAAACCTTTTTCCGGTCATTAACAAGACCAGTGTTGATAATTTCTGACATAACGGGATCTGTGAGCTTTGTGCTCTCTGATGGGTAATGACCACCAGAGCAGTTGAAAGCAATCCATTGCACCGTAAAGACATCGGTAAACTAGCATTTCAAATTTGGCCACGCCTTCAGCGATTCTGATTGGCTCTGCGTTGATGGCATAGGGTACAGACTAACAGGATGATCCTCTGTGTACCGGCTTATCAACACGCACATACCGCCTTAACAAGGCTACGCTATCACGATTTTCCATATTTTTGACATAATGAAACTATGCAGTTAAATCAAACAAAATAGTCGATCGTTGCTACTATTTGCTTTGGTTAAATACAGCGTCTTGAGTGATCAAGAGGAATAAACAGGAGTTGCTTTCTATTATAGAAAAGGAAGCGACAGCACATATTACATAATACTTTTATAATTATATGATCAAATCAATGTCAAAATGAATATAAAATTATCGTTGCATCTATCTGCTATACGTTGGAATCAAGTACAAAAATTAATTATTTTAAGGTTTACCATTCACCAGAAACAATCTTTACAATTTAGACATTTAAACAAGAAACGTAGGGGTGAATGCTACGCTACTAAATAATAATAATAATTACAGGGTATACAAAACCTTTTAAAAATTAATAAATGGCTACGACTTTTAGTAGTATTTACATCCAAGAATAGGTGTCATTTTAAAATGACAAAGCTAAACTTTTATAACCAATAAGGGCATGGGTAAGCTCCCATAATAGATATACTGTATACTGTGCTAAAAAAATAATACAAAATCCGATCTTTTCGGATCTATGCATGATCTAAATAATTTTTTTGTCATACAAGGATTTCATTGTGTTTTTGATAAAAAGTTAATTTTAGTTTTATACCGGATGCAATAAAAATGTAATGTATTTTTTTTAAAATTCTTAACATTATGTGGGATATAATTATAAGCAACCGTGACATACCGTAATTGAGTTAAAATTAATGTTTCCATAATATTTTAATTTTTGGTTGACTAACTCTGTTAGTATAGGAAACACCTCATTTTATATTCAAATTTATTTTGGCTTACGTTCTATTATGTTACTGATATAATAGAACATTATTCAATTACAAGTTGTACGGCTACACGATTTAGCGAGATACGAGCTCACCCGCGAAAGTCAGACCCAGGGCGAAAACGATATATCAATTCTAGGGATGAACATTTTCCCAGGAGTCCTTTTTGGATTAAAAGTTTTGCATGGAATAGGTAGGAAACAGCAAGCCTACAAGTAGGTACTGGCAGCAAAATCAGACCGCTGAAAATCGCAAATATTTTGTCAAAGCGAGAAACTAATTCAAACGTGTGATTGACGAAACTAAGGACAAACACAATCAAAGGATCAGGAATAAACTTTTGCAATACCCCAGTGGCTCCAGGAATTTCTGGTCGGTAGCAAAGGCAGTAAGTAATAACTTTACAAAAACGTCTCTCTCACCTTTGACAGACGAACGTGGCATCACGGCGACAACAGCCATGGAAAAAGCAAACATGCTCGCCAAAATGTTTTCATAGCACTCTACCTTAGACGTCCTCCAAGGCTAGGCTCTCCCCACCATATCGAACATAAACACTGCCATGGCAGAAGTCAAGCTTCATCACCATGATATTCGTAAAATCCTTAAAGAACTGGATACGCAAAAGGCATCAGGACCGAACGGAATACTTGCCATTGTGTAACGAACTAACACCCGTTCTTTCCAAACTTTTTTTTCTGTCTTACCGAAAAGGGATTTACCTATCTTCTTAGGGTCGCTAAGGTGCAACCTGTTCCAAAAAATGCAAGAAAACCACGCCCTTAAACTATCGCCCAATTGCCTTGCTTCCAATTATCTCCAAAGTCATGGAACGTGCAGTCAATCAGCAACTACTCGAGTACCTCGAGAACAACATAATAATCAGCGATAACCAATACGACTTTCGTAGAAAGAGATCGACAGGAGATATTGGCCTATGTCACTCTATTGGCCTATGTCACTCATATATGGAGTAGGGCAATTGAGAACTACAGAGTGTCGAGCGATTGCGTTGGATATCTCGAAGGCATTCGACAGAGTTTGGCATGATGGATTGCTCAACAAACTGCCGTCTTTCGGACTGCCAGCCTCTCCCTGCAGCTGGCTTGCCAGTTTTCCATAAAAACGGATCTCTGCACGTTGCAGTGGATGGACACATCTGACCATTAACGCGGGCGTGCCTCAGGGCGCAATACTTTCACCAACCCTGTTCCTCATCTATATTAATGACATGCTGACCGAAACGAATAGTCCTATTTACAGTTTTGCAGATGACAGTACCCTTGTCTCCCAATTTAAACCAGAAAACCTTTACCAGCCACTGAGACTTATCACCGCAGACAGGAGGAGATTACAGCAATTAATCAAACTTGGGGCGACAGAAATTTGGTCCAGTTCAACGCAGCAAAGACCCAAGCAGCCACGTTTACCAAGAGGCATGACATCATTATGGCAGGACCGACTATTCCTTCATCCTCGTCAATCGGGCTACTGGGTGTCTTGGTCAACAGTAATGTCCTGGCATGACCACGTTGCTAACATCGCAAAATCAGCCTCCCGGAAGCTTGGTGTGCTATTTCGCAAAAAAAAACTGTATACACCGCAGCAGTTGCTCTTGCTCTACAAAGCGCAAATAAGACCGTGCTTAGAATATTGCTCACACATCTGGGATGCCACACCAAAGCTCACCCTAAAGCTGCAGGATTCCATTCAGAAGAGAGCTGTGCGTCTCATCGGCGACCCGGAATCTGGATAGTCTGGAACACCGCAGACATGTGGCCGAGATGTCCCTGTTTTACAGATACTTTCACGGCAGATATTCCCAGGATTTGGCCCGCCTCATCCCTACCCTGGCAACGCCTGTCAGACAGTCACGACAGACGGCAAGAGCCGTTAACGTCGTGAATACTCACGACGTTAACGCAAGAGCGCACCAGTTCGTCGTACAACTGGAAACAACTAGAACATCGCTTTACAAGAACTCCTCTGTCTGGCGAACTGCATCACTGTGGAACTCACTCCCAGGACACCTGTTTCCCCTTAAATACTACCTACAACTATTCAAGAACCGTGTCAATAAACATCTTCGCACACATACCGTTCGTCGAGCGCCATAGGATCTCCTTTTAGTGTGTGCCACTGCTATAAGAAAAATTAAATACAAAAGGTGTTTCATTTAAAATAATCTGGCCTTTCCGGACACAACTTAATTGCTAAAATGTATGTTAAAGTTAAGGGATTTCTATCAGATGACGTTTTGGTTACATTTATATTTCATTCGGGCCCTTATATACTTAGTATCTTTATTAATGATCTAAGAGAAGAAATCAGTTCTTATGGATATTATTTTTTTTTGCTAACGACTTGAAAGTATTTTTGGTTATTAACCACCCGATCATGCTGCGGGATTGCAGGGTGACAAATGGAATGAATGAGTGGTTTATAAATAAATTGGACTTAAATATAAATAAGTGTAACGTAATAACTTTCCACCGTAAAAACATCCACTAACATATGTTTATACTCTTGATAAACCATGTCACGGCTTGCGTGAAAATATGGGCAACAGATTTCTTTTATTTCTGTTCTGGAAAATCGAATTTTCAATATGTTATCCCCAGGGGCCACTCGTACATTTCCCTCCATTTTAGTCAACATCGATGTACTTTTCAACCCTATTCTAGGCTTGTATGCGAAAATGGGGCACCTAAATCTGTCACTATCTGACGGTCTATAGAGTTTGCCTTAAAATGTGGCACTTTGATGTTACATTGATTTTAAATTAAGGCGCCAAATTAATATCAGTCATAATTCTTTTAGTTAACAACAGATGACTTTTTGGAATGTGCACTTTTGGAAAACTTGGAATTGGCACACAATCAAATTACAAGTTTAAATAATTCACTACTTCCACTAAAGAGTATTGAGTCTCTTGAGATGCAGTATAATCTACTTAGTGAGTTTTCGTTTAATGAAATAATTGGCTTAGAGAGACTTAGAAGAATTGATCTATCACATAACCAAATCTCCAACTTAGTGGGACCAGCATCGGTAAGTGAATTTATAAAATATTTATAAAAATTTTAGAGTGGCGAAATGCTCAAAAATAAATTATTAGCTCAATGGACATCTAGGGCTAAGAGTTTACGTGGCCACCTAATAAACATGCGTATACGACTACATCGCATAGCTGATTTGATTCATATTTATTCACGCCCTTTTCAGAATTTGGTTGAACCTAACATCAGACTCACCGAATTAAAATTAGAGCACAACTCTTTAGAGACTTTGAACGCCGCTTTAGGTGGGCTTTCAGAACTGCTTAGATTAAATCTTAGCTGCAACAAATTGAGAAGAATATCTCCTGATGATTTCATAAATTTGGACCAGCTTAGGCTATTGGATATTTCTCACAACCAACTAAAAACATTGGAAGAAATGAGCAAGGTAATGTATTCCTTCGTAGGCGATTTCTTAATTCTGAGACATGACTTGAATGAATGTATTACTTATTTCAAGCTCGTTCCACTTACTCCATTCTCTAGATAGTGAAGGGCTTCGTGTATCGTGTAGACCATGTATTTTCCTGTATTAACAATTAAGGAATTTCAATGCTCCTGTAGATGCATATCATATGAGAAGCCAAAATCTATTTAGTAATATCTTCAGCTCAAATTACAGAGACAGAATATCAATTTGTATCAACTTGGTATACATGTTTTATTAGTATTATTTTGTGCGTAGCAATACCGATCGCATATTATTACATTGTGTGCACCCGTGAGCATTAGATAAAACGTTAGATAGGTACAATAAAATGCGTTCTCCTTGAAGTTCTAAGTGTGTCTATCTAGCATTAAATTTTCAGACATACCTTCCGAGATTATCAGAATTAAAAGCCACCCACAACCAATTGACGATATTAGAGCAGGATTTCCATGGTCTTCCGGTACTATGCGACGCAGACCTTTCGAACAACCAGATTGTTGCTTTAGGAAGAGAACTTGTAACAAAAACGAGATGTAAGATTGAGCATGGAGTTCATGACGGTACATGGGACACTCTGAAGATTCTACTTACAGGTAAGTTACATTTCTATTGATCAAATGATGCCCTCGAAGTCACTGGCTAGCTAGTGTTTCTTTGTTTCCTGTATGATCCGTTCTCATATCTCATATTTCAAAAAGACTATATGTATAGGCCCATCTTTATTCCATGTGTAGCCAATCTACAAAAACATTAAAATAATATTCCTTATGCAGCAATACCACGCGTAATTTTTATCGGATTAGGACAATTAATTAGTTTGAAATAACTAAATGAGCCTAAAATTATATGTAGAATATAATGTATCGTTATTGCTGCTGGTACATGATCGAATACGGGAATAAAATTCATGAAAATCTCCTTAACTAAGAATCCATAATGATTACAACTAACTACTACAATATTTTTATTATCCTAGTCAACTTATTAAATCGAGAGAGAATAAAACAGGTCAATCAGTCTATATTTTAGTTACACTGGATAGTTATAGGGTGTTATAAGGAATATGTCCTCTGTCTTTAATTAACTGTTCCTACTTTTAACTATTTTCTTACTTTCATGCTTGTAAATATCATGCCAAATACATTTTAATTAATTTTACATAATAAAATTCTCTGATTCTTATTGTCAAAGCCAAAGCCATGCTCGACTTTTTTGTTCTATCATATTTCAAAGCCAAAGTCAAAGAAATAGCTTTATTAATACAGGACAAATAATATTAAGTCACTGACAAAGCCATATTATATACTAAGTAGTTAATGATACTTAAACAAAACTTAAAAGTTTATCAAGGGCAAGCAGAATAAAACATGTACCAACGAAAACAGAATAAAACGGTAGTTTTAAAATCAACTCAATTCAAAATTGAGTTCATCAAAATGATTAGATTTTCATATAGTACAAGGTAACAGGTATTAGACAAAAAAGCAACCATGAAACAAGATGAGGAAATAAGTAAAAGTAATGGAATTATTAATCCATTACATTATTATATTTCTTTGTGATACATATTTTCAATTAAAAACTTTTTGATTACTTTTCTAAATTTTATTGATTGATGATTAAGTATTTTCTCCTCCATATATTAAGGACTTCCTAATTAGCGCCGGCCTAGGAATAGGCAACTCAAAACTGACTATTGTAATAGGCACGTAATGACAATTCATTTTTTTATCGTTTGTACAGGGATAGCCAAATAAAAAGGAACAGACCTACCTATATATTTTTTTAATTTTTAAAGATGAGAAAAATTGTTAAATATGAAAGTTTTGGAGGTTTTTATGGATCAGTATTTTATGAACAAAATAATTGAGCAATGAATAAAAAAAACCTGATGTACTTTATTTAAAAAAGAAAACCTGTTTTTGAGTATCACAGTTTTGATATTTAAATCTTCATGACAATTACCTTCAACAGCCACGGTCCCAAAATATAAATCAAAGGAGGACAACGTTGTCAATTCTCAGTTTCCATTACTTTTAATTTAAAAGAGTATTATTAACTTTACGCATGGCCCTCCGCTCGCTACGCTCGTTTCGGGGCGTAACCAAACAAAACTAACCAAAACTAACCCAAATAAAAAAAAGAAACAAACATAATCTTAAAAAAAGTGTTGCCATTGACGGGAATCAAACCAGGGTTACCGTATCACAAGCACGGAATCGTACCACTGGCCCACTAGAGCCATTGGAAGTGATTTGCTGAAACGTAAAGACATGGGTAATTCTATACGTTTGACCAACGTTGCCAAGAATTGGCAACGTTGTGCTCCCTCCTAAGATAGAATAGTTTACAAGATGCATTCCGGGCGGGATTTAGAGCCTTTTTTACTATTTTAGAATGTCTTTAATATTTCACTTAATGCATAGCCCTCCGTAGCGAGGGGGGCGCAACCAACAAAAACTAACCCAAGATATGTCCAAAATGAGGAAAAAATATCGTTTACAAACGTAACCTAAAAAAAAAATAAAAAACGGGGCGTGCCACTGCCAGGATTTGAACCCTTGCACCGTATCACAAGCGAAGCATTGAACCACTGGACCACTAGGCCTGCTGAAAGCAGTCCACTTGTTAGACATTCTAAAATAGTAAACAAACGCTCTAAGTCTCGCCCAATGTTTCGACCAATAGCAAGCGGAATACATCTTGAGAACTAGCCGCTCATTCCCTCCCAGCTGATTTATATTTTAAGGTTAACTGAAAACTACCACAGTGAGCAAAATTATTTAAGACGAGCCACACTTAGCATCGAGCCCCTCCGATTTGGCTGATTTTTGTGGGCATGTTACCCACCTAGTAGGTAGTCAAAAGCCAAAATATTAGGTCCCGCAAAAATTTATGGACCAAGGAACAATAATATGGCCACAGATTTGATCTACGACAAATATCTCCAAAAATATTGGCTAAAAACTCCCAAAATTTACCAAAAAGTTCCAAATCTTGGGTAAATTTTCAAAAAAATCTTTTCTTTGACTATACGAGGCGGTCATCTTATAGAGAAAGAACCAGCGAATTCAATGAGCGCATACCCAGATTTTTAGGCCGAACCGTTTACAAAATTGCGCGACTTCAAAGTCGGAGAATTTTGTTTTCTTAAAAAAATTCCAATTTTTGATCTCGTGGGGCAATGTTCGACCTACTTTTGCGATGAACCTGGCCTTCCTGGGGCGCCTGGCGCGGGCAGCGGGAGGCGACAGAAAGCGACAAACGTGCGCTGTGCTGCAGCGCCCTTAGCCGGAGCGCCAGGAGAGTTCAGGGTAGGCAAACCTGCCAAGCATGCCAGTTGGATAACTTGCCTACCAGGAGGCTTCGGCTCCTGGCGGCCAGCGCTGTGCTGTGCACGGGCCAGGTCCTTTCCTTCCCCTCCTCCCAACCTCACCCACCCTACTGTCTCTCCCGTCCAGTCTCATCTCACGTAGTTGACCAGATCAGATGTTTTGACTGTCTTTCCCCATGATTTGGGACTTTTCTGGCAAATTTTGAGATGTTTTGGCCAATATTTTTGGAGAAATTTCTTGTAGGTCAAATCTGTTGCCACGTTCTTGTTCCTTGGTCAATTTTACACTAGGTAACTGATTTTCAGCTACATAGTACAAAAAACCTACAAAAAACATCAGTTCGGCATATATGTATGTCTCTTTTCAATAAGATACCGCCTGTAAGGAGATATAGTGTTGGCGAGAATTAATCGTAAAACGAGGCACGCAACAGGCTTGAATTGTGCTTGTATTCAGATGAGATCTCGATTATTGATTTTCTGCGCGACGACAGGAAAAGTATGTTGATTGAAAAGGAACCGAAAAGCGAAAACTACCATCTTGTTTGTTCGAGAGTCGGCTTTGTTTGAAGTGTTTTTTGTGGACTGCTTTTCGCGAATATTATTAGATCCTAGTTCGACTCTGGCTCGCCGTATAATTCTGACGTTTCCAACTAATAAAGCGCATGCTCGAAATATAAGAATCCATGAAAAAGGAGAATTCGGGTACGGTATAAACTGTGGTAAAACTGCCTGCTTGCAAGCATAATACGATCCTTTACAGTCCTACGGCACTATGCTATATTAGTCGCTTCTGATTGGTGGGTTAACGTCACTTTAGAGTGCTGTTAACTCTAAAAAAATAAATAAAACATAGATTGCCCCTGACGCGAACTGAACGCGGGCCGTCTATATTGTAAACACGGAATCTGACCACTAGATCATCTAGACCTGCTGGAATAAACTGACCGAAACGTAGATGAAGTGAAAGTGACGTTAATCCACCAATCAGAAGCGACTAATATCGCATAGTGCCGTATGACTGTAAAGGATCTTAAAATGTTGCTTATAACCGTAAAGACGATTCCGCTCTGCGGGTGTTGTGCAGGGTGACTAGGTCAGCTCAAAAAAATCAACAGATACTTAATTTCAAACTATCCAGAAAACTATAAAACAAAAGTCCGCTTATTAAATTAAATCTTACTTCACAAGACCTAATAAAGAAAACACAATCTAAAATTTAATGAACACTATATTTGCTACTAAGTTCTTTTTTTGAAAACAAAGCAACAATATATCTATCTGTATAAAAAAAGTTAATGGGAATATGGTTAATTAAAGACAAAAGAATGTTAAATGGCTGTTAAAATGATTGTTTAAATAAACAGAGTACAATATGGAGATTGTACAGAGACCAGTTCGGTTAGAAATACTTGGTTCTGTATGCCTTACCACTAAATGCACTAAATACTACCTATCGATGTGATCACTTAATGTTGGCTAAGCTTATTACCACTAGGTATGCGTGCGCTAATAGCTGCACTGATTTTAGAAGTAGCAATAATAATAGGTAGCAACTAACGGCTACGGTAATTAAATCATATGACTCGACAAGTTAATAAAAGAATCGAACTAGAATAAAACTATTGAGAGCGTAGCTGCCGCTTGATTCATATTATAAAACGATAAATCCCAAGCGGTTATCTCACTAGATTAATGAAAGAAAAGAAGTAAATTATCGAACCGGCGCGGCGCTTGACTTTTATTAGAATGCACGAAAATTCAAAGCAATTCGATTAACTGGTCCGACAAACCAGTGAATAAATGTAAATTAAATTGATGAGCTACCTCAAAACTGGCGTTCAATGTTTGATCTATTTTATTTTAATGAAAGTAAACGACACAATACCCAAATCCAGTCGTCGAACTCTGGTGGAGGCGCCGGCACTTATAGATACCCAGGAATTGGTTCTCGATGGCCTTCAGGAAAAAAAAAGGTTGTAGCCCTTCAATAAGGGTTCTGGCCCTCTATCAAAACGTTGTAGTCCTTCAGAAAGAGTTGGCTTCTGGCCCTCCAGGAAGAATTGGCTTCTGGCCCTCCAGGAAGAACCCTGAAATAATCAAGTACGCACTAAATGAAGCCCCCTTACTTTAAGGAAAATCATAGACCTCCCCTCTTGCATAAATACATCTTCTTTATAAAACAAATTTCCCCAGACAAAAAAACCCATGGACTTGCAATGTCCATCAGCAAATAAAAGAGATGCTAAGGTCCAGAGACAACTTGAATATACAATGATAGGTATGAATCCCTCCTAAAAGAAAGTATGAACTTCCCCAAATGATCAAAATTAAAGTTACATTAAAATAAAATTCGGTTAGATAAAATGGAGTAGATAAGATAACCTATGGGAAAAGAAAAAGACGTTATATGCGCAAAAAAGGTAACACAGATAAGCAATCAAATCATTAATTTAGGCAAAAGGGTAGCGATATTTACCTCAATCTTGTGTATATGAGGGCTACTCTGAGAGATTCGACGGTCTCGGTCTTATATGACGAACGTCGAAGCCACTATAAATAATGGAAACAAAAAAATATTAGCATCATGGCGTTCACGCGTTTCACAGGCCATAGAAAAAGAAATCCAGAGAAAATGCTTACATGCAACCAAATGGGTTGTATTATATCTCAATACTAAATGTGAAGTTTCTAACTGCACTGGCAAACGTTCGCCTTACGAGCAAACTAGAAAAAGGACTCTCCAACGTTTTTGTTAATTTTCTTTCGAGATTAAATGCTGCGTCACAAGTAGTGATTGGCGGAAACATGCCGAGTGATTCAATACAAGGAATAATTCTAAGATAATAAGCGACCGAGTTCTCGCTTGTTAGAGGGGTAACATGACGGCGGAGGCCACAATTAATGCAGGAAATCAAGGGATTCACGAAATAATAGAGAATATTCCTTAACAAAACGATAACCTTTTAAAAATTCAAATCGACAGCTGGCATTCACAACAACCGGTACATTCCTATTACTCCGTCACGAAGGTCACAAAAACCACTACTAAAATACGGATCAACGAGTCAAATGCAGCGTTTTTGCACGCTTCACTAACAAAATTCTGAAAAAAAAAATATAAATCGATTCGCTGGCCGTTCCATGATAATAGGATACGAATCAAGCCAAGCTATCTTAATAATAATGTACATCATTTATCAACTAAGATAAATAGTCACAACGGATTATAAAAGCTAATACAAATATATAGCTAACCTATACTTAAAATATAGTTAATTCATATTAGAAAAGTTGCATTTTCAAACGAATTGTTAGCAGATCAAATTAATAAATTTAGAAACCAATGCGTGCAAAATACAGCATCTTTTTCCCTAAATGCGGCATATAAATGAAATTTCAAAAATATTTGACATTGGCAAAATCGAATTGTTAAAAAACCATAGAAATTAATAAATTTAAAAAGACCGATTTACTATTGAATGATTAAACTGAATTAAACAATTTTCCCCTCTTAAATCCTTAGTACTAGCGAATAAATACAGCTTGCGAGGAGCCTTCCACGGTTCCACGAGTCCTGTTTTTTTTCCCTTCATGCATTGCCCTCTGCTCGCTCCGCTGGCACCGGGGCGCAACCAAACGAAACTAACCCAACCCTAGCGGCGCCTGCATCACAAACACAGTGTCTTACCACTATACCACGAGGGCTCTTGAAAGCAAATCGTTGGACCTTAAGAAAATCTGTTTGTCAGAGACTCGTGGAACGGTTGAACGCTCCTCGCAAGCTATATTTATCCGCTAATTCGTCTATTTACTTATGTCTGCGTACACCCCTTCAATATCGTGTCGAAAGCTTCGCGCTTACGTAGTATGTTGTTCGTTGCGATTACAGCGACTCAAGTGGCGCTTTAAGAAACTAGCCAATTGAATTGAATATCTTAGTGTTGCTCCCCTATGGGATTTAAGTACAAATACTACATATGAATAGTCTTTAGAAAAGATTGAATCGTTAGGAAAGGTGTAAGACTGAATTGTCGTACTGCATTTTTTAATTATTTTTGTCTTGATTTTGGGCATGCCTTGGATTAGGTTGGGTTAGTTTCGTTTGGTTGCGCCACCGAAGGGAGCGGAGGGCCTTGCGTGAACTGAAATCTTAGACATCCTAAAATAGTAAACAAACCCTCAGTGCCGGTTGCATATACTACACGCGAAGGTTTTCATAATTTCATCATTACTACGCACGCGCGAAGCTTCCGGCACGATATTAAAGGGGTATACACAGAGCTTCTATTTACGGTTCTAAGCAGGAGCAGGTAGTTTTCTAGCACTCTAATTAAGGAGTGCTAGAAGCTCCTTAATTGTAATATTTAGTTCCTTTTTGTGGTTTAGATTACTCATCATCCGCAGAAGGTACTGTGTACCGAAACAATTATTGTCATGAAGATTTACTATATCAAAACTGTGAATATCCGAGAAACTAATAAATATTATTGTTAATTCAAGAAAAAAAGAAAAACATCACAAAACAAAACATTTAACAACAAAAAAAAACAAAAACAATCCATATTTATCATTACCATATATGCAAGTATATCCCATGGATTCCAATCAATTAAAAAAAAACACGAAATTATAGGATGTCACAAAGGATATAATTTAAAAAAAAATCTCAAAATTAAAAATTAAAAATTGAAACTCCCAAAAACCAGAAACCTCATATAATTCATGCAATACCAATGTAATGAGAAGGAGAATAAATACAATTTTAACTTTTCCAACACAAAAATTCTAGCTACCGAAAATCACCAAAAAAATTTAGTAATGAGTGGTTATAGGTACTATATATGTGTTTAAAATGTAAATGAAGCAAGATGAAGGATACGTACACGAAATCTCTAATCCAGGTAAATTTAGGAAAACTAATATTTTTACCATATATTATGACTCCTAGTACACTTTAATTTTAGAAAATATCACTGATGAAGACCATTGTATGGTCGAAACGTTTGATAAAAAGATAAATTTAAAAGAATAAATGACATAACAAATGTCATTTTTATGAATCAAAAAGCCCAAGAAAAAAAAGATTACAGAGCAAATATGTGTGTGTATAAATATAAGACGTGAGCGTCAAAATTCAAACTGACGTCCACGATCGTTCGCCGCCTCCACAATCAGCGAATAGTTTTTTACTATTTCACATGTTATTTTCAAAGTTACTATGGGTTACTCATCCCTCATATATTATTACTTCATTTATGTTACAGGAAACCCAATTTTATGTGATGCAGCTCTACCGGAAATTACCTCGGAAATGGAAACTAATCACACTAAGGTAATTGGTGTATCTTATTACTGCCCTCCACTCAACGAACAACCGATTACGCCTAGACCAAACGCATACTTAGGTAAGTAAATATGATATGTTTTATTTTGGGTTGGTTATAAGATTGATTTGTACCCAGGTTAATTAAGTGAATTCAGTACACAAAAAATAGTCGACATAACTTGCCAAAGAACCATGCAATAGGACATCTGATCTTGTAAACATAATTTATTTGATACCAGAGTAAAATAAATGAAATAATAGGTATCAAAGCAGGCGAAGTTCAATGAAAAGCTGATATATTTACAAAATAGGGACAAATTTGACTAGGAACTTCTAAAACCTTATTTTAATATTGTTCAAAACTTCAAACGCAATTAATAGTCTGAGAGCAGCACTTCAGAGACCAGATCAGGGTTTGGTGAGAGAAGTCTTTCAGCCTACTTGTTACTGTGACGCACAGGATCTATTGTGACTGTCTCCATATTATAGAGCATTATCCAGTTGAGTCTGATCAGAGGATCAGACTCCACAGCTTCGACAATGACTCAAAGTGTAGCTTGTTGCCTCTGGTTAGGTTGAGCCGAGCTATTGAAAACGCACTCACGATAATCCTTCGCACTGGAACAATACGTGAACCGCCCCGCCGCTTCCTCCTCTTCCTGGCAAAACCTACATTCACTGTTTTCTTCCAGATGCCTCTTCAGACGGTAGCGGCCTCTTAGTATACCCATCTTTAATCTGACGGGCTTCCATTCTTAGCCTGCCTGTGTCCCGATATGTATGTCCGCCATTTCTGAAATTCTCTTTCTGCCCACATCTGAGTTGATGTTTTAGCAATACGCTTGGATATTCCACAAAAGGGTTCTGGTCCAATTATTCACCTTGATGCGCCTCCTCGGGCTCTTGCGTTACCTGGGTGGCATTGATGCTCGGGTACACATTTTCTACGTTTCAGACTAACTGGTGAGTCATATTTTCATTTTCTACAAGAATTGCCTCTTCTGCTAGAACATTTACCCCTACATACTAGAAGATACATGTCTTACACAGCACATTTCAGCTTAAATATGCGAAGGTATTACCGATAAAAATCTGAAAAAGAATTAAACAATATACAAAAAGAAGTTGGAAATATACAAACAGAAGTAGGAAATGTACAAAAAGAACTAAGAATCGTACAGAAAGAAATGAAGAATCTTCAAGCAGAAGTTACCCTACTAAAAAATCAAGGACCCACCGAGGGGGTATTCGCTACAGGACAGCATATCAAACATCCAACATATGACGGTCAAACATCCTGGACAATGTACAAAAGACAATTTGAAGCCGCTGCTGTTGCCAACGGTTGGAATAACGAAGAAATGGCTACGTCACTAGTGGTAGCGCTTCTGGATCTGCCGTGAACTACTACAGACCATTCCCATCAGTCAACAGGGGAAATATGACATACTTGTAGCTGCCCTGGAGAGACGATTTGGCGACTAACATAGAAGACAACTCTATCAGGCACAAGTAAAGTCTCGACATCAGAAACCTGGTGAGAACCTGCAAGAATTTGAGGCAAGACGTTAGACGTCTCATTCAATTGGCCGACCCGGGAGCAACAGAGGAATTCCAAGAGGGAACTTGCTGCCCAATATTTCGTGGATGGTATCAGAGATCCAGAAACTCAGAAAATGCTACGTCTAGCCACATTTGGTAATAGCAGTGAAGCTTTGGGTAGGGCTCTAGAAATCCAAGCGGCCTGTAACTCTTTAAGCCAAAAATCAGAGCCATATCTATCCAGGAAGAAAAGCCGGCAAATAGCTGTGAATTAACTGATATGTGCGAAATTTTGAAGAAATTGACAGAAGTTGTTCAAGCCAAGGGAGATTTCGGGGACCACTAGAAGATTGGCCACGTAACCGAAATACTTCAAATCAATGCTAGATTTGGCAGGACTGGGCATTTCAAAAGTGACTGCCGATTGCAACTACAGTCTAGATCTCCATCCAGAGACGTTAGGGTCTCAAAGACAAATCGGGAAAACTTCAATTAGTCAACATTGCGGGGCGAGTGTTGGCTAGGACTAGGATCGTCTCCATAAGTCTAGGAAAAAACACCAACAGTCTAACTATTAAAGGAAAGATCAACGGAAAAGCCATTACAATTACTGTTGATACTGGTGCGGCGGTATCTTTGGTAAGGTCCAACAGAGTAAATAGAGGAGGAAAAATCCTACCCATATCGAAGAATGTAGTTTTATGTATGGTTACCGGTGAGACTGCTGAAGTACTTGGAGAAATGGATATTGAACTTCAACAATTAAATTAGACCACAGTGTTAGTAGCCGACATAGAAGACGAAGTTATTTTGGGGATGGATCTCATCGGTCAACATGGATTATCTTTTGACAACAAACTTAACCTTCTGAAGTTTGGCACCGAAGAGTTCATCCTTACCAAAACAGACGATGGCACACTGACTAAAGTAGTGGCGACATGTATTGTTAGAATAAGCTGAAATACCGAGCAGATAATTTTTGGAAATTTGGAGAAGGATTTTGGAGGCTGCATCGAACTTATCCAACATCACGATTTGAACACCTCGTAGGCAAAGCACTAGTCAAAACTGACGAAAGCTACACAATTTATCAAAGAGCAGAGCATAGCCTTTGAAAGCAAAAAATAGCCATACTGGAAGAACGAACATTATAAAACATCAAATCGACACTGGAAGTGCTTACCCCTTACGGCAGGTTACCACTGACAAAGCAGCAAGAGGTTGCCACATTAGTGGACAAAATGCTTGACGGTGGAATTATTGAAGAGTTATCAAGCCCATGGTCGTCTCCTGTTGTCTTAGTCACCAAGAAGGATATGACTACCAGATTCTGCATGGACTATAGAAGGTTCAATTACGTCACCAAGAAGGACAGCTATCCACTTCCCAGAATTGATAACACTTTGACGACACTAGCAGGATCACATTGGTTCTCAACACTCGATTTAAAGAGCGGCTACTGGCAAGTAGGCATTGACGAACAGGATAAGGAAAAGACTGCCCTGTCTACCGGAAGTGGTTTATATCAGTTTGAAGTGATGCCATTCGGAAAGGAATTACTCCCATTAGGCAAATGAAGTTTGATGTTGATCAGCAGTGGACCTCTGAGTAACTTAAAAAGGATCAGCTTGAGGATAGTGAAATAGCACTACTGCTAAAAGCTAAAGAAGAACATCAACCGAGACCAAGCTGGAGAGAGATTTCAACTAAAGGATTTACCTTTAAAACTCTGTGGGCTCAGTGGGACGCCCTGGCAGTGGAAAATAAATTTGTAAAACGAGCCTGGGAAAATGCCGATGGAAAAGTAATGAAGACACAGTTAGTGGTCCCAAGGAGGAAGATATCGGAAGTTCTGGAAGAAGTTCATAATGGAAAGTCTGGTGCTCATGTCGGAGTGAACAAAACAATTGACAAGATCCGCAACACATTTTACTGGATCAACTACTGCCAGAGAGACCAGGTCATTTATATAAAGCAAGTACAAAATTGGACCCAGTACTGATTCCTGTGGAACACCCCTCGAAATAGCTGCAGTCTTTGAACGCTTCTCATTGCACTGGCCCAGCTGCGACCTCCCGGTTATGTAGCTTTGGAGCCAATGCTATCTCAAAAGCCATATGGTTCAGCAGGAGTGATCTGTGATCCACATAGTCAAATGCTTTTGAAAAATCGCAGAACATTGCCGCCGCAGCATCGCCGTCGTTAAGACACAAGTAAACACTCTCCAAGAAGGAAAATATAGCAGTTTTTCAATGAGCTTTGAAAGGGTAGACAGTAGCGAGATTGGGCGAAAATTGAATGGATCAGCTGCATATCCACCTTTGTGAATAGGTATATCCAGAGGCGTTTTTAAGCAGTCCGGAAATACACCTAATTGAAACGATTGGTTTTTAATGTGTACCAAGATCTGCAGGACACAATCAGGAACACTTCCCAGAACCTTGACTGATATACCATCCAAGCCTGACGAATTCTTATTCCTTTTTGCTCGACAATACTCTCCTTATTTCCTGAATATTGATGGGATATAGCACAAATGTATCAGAAATGTGCAGACTTTGGAGGTAGCTGAGACTGGTTTAGACCAGAGGTTAAATAAAAAAATTTCACTTTCAATTTAAATTCATTATTAAAGCTGGTATCACTAAGCATCAGAAAGATTAAGCCTTTCCATAATCGAGAAGCAGAACTGTTAACCCGCCATGATCACATACCTCAGCCGACAGTATTTATAACATGTTACATGCCATCTAGTGTCCAATAACAATTCTAAAGAAGCATTCAACTGTATACCGAAAGATTCCAATTTATCAACGGCAGCTTATGGGGATGGGGACAGCAAAGACTTAACATTGTCAATCGAATTTCATCAAGCCCGTGGCCTTCGAATTTATTGAAGACAAAGTCATCTATATTCGGCCGTTGTCAGCCAGAACTGAAAATAATTTTCTGTGGTTATGGTTAAGATAAAAGTTGAACATTTCTAAATTCGGACAACCGTTAAGAAAATACATACCCGCAAAAAATTACTTTTTTCATCAGCACTTTCGAAATAATCAGGAATCGCCTTCTTAACATCTGAATAAATATAGAGTGTATTTTAAAAGTCTCCAATTGCCCTATAGTTTATTATGTTGAATGCTTGCTACTTTCAAGGTATACCCTTTATTAAGGTGATCATCAGCTTTTTCCAACTGGGCTATCGCTTGAATTTATTGCAGATAAAACGTACAGAGTATCGTATCTCAAGCAGTGAAGGAACATTCCTACCAAGTTACTGTAAAATGCCTAAGCGGAGTCAATAAACAAATACTACTTACCTTTACTTACCCATCTTTAGATTTTAGAAAAATAAATTGGTCAAACCTTTTGAAAAAATGATATTATATTTTGAGAAGCAAGACACTACTGCAAATAATATATGGCACATTAAACAAAAAACGTATATTATCAGTGCGAAAAATTAGTGTGTTTGTGAATATTTTGAAAATGTTTATATATTTTATGTATTATAAGATCTTATCAATTTTCTGTACAAATTTAAATTGTGTCCATTTCAATGAAACGTATCGTTGACTTCATATAAAACATAGTAATGCAACAGTCATATTTTTAGGGTATATACCACAACAAGCTACGTCTAGCGTACCAATTTTGCCACCGATCTATGGAAAATCTGTATACGATTCATCACTAATTCATTCAAATGGTGACCAGTTAGAAACTCCTAATCAAATTCAGCCAAAAATCCATCCAGACTTAGAAGACGTTCCGATAGCAAATAGACGAAATGATCAATACCAAAATCACAATATTGACAACTTCGAAGGTGAGTACTAAATTAATCAGATTAAATGGCATACTCTTCGGTATTAATGTACAAAGCGCGTAAAGCGACTTCTTCGTTCTTCGGCCATTTTGTTGCGTGACTGAAATTATAATATATTCATCAGATAGATAGATACCTATAATATATCTTCAAACATATAATACTTTAGTGAGTTCGGCGATAATCAAGGTATAAATGAAATAAAAAAGCAGCAATAAAGAGTTTTCTCATTAACATAAAATTTAATCAAAAAATAATATTTTTTTTTGAAAATCGAATATATACCATACCCATGTTCTTTCCGTCAATTATATTATTTTAAATTCCGAAAATGAATCAAGTAAAGTTCGCCCAGCAGTTGTTGACCCTCGAAACACATGCAATTGCATGTGTTTCGAGGGTCAACAACAGATGGGCGAACTATATGTTCTCTAATGATAAGGATTAATTGTCATTCGGTAATATTGAAGATAAAGGGTCTTCTAAGAGTTAATTATACTGTTATTTAAGACGGCCAAGTACTGCCATATTTTATCGCAAAAATATACTTTCATCAGAGGAAATTCTGATGGACAGTCAAAATTATAGTAAATAATTGTAAGGGTGGCAACTGCACAGTCCAAATACTATTCAGCATTTACCTAACAGCAAGGCAACGAAAGCTATGATATCCAGTTGCTGTGACGAATTAGATGTGGTAGAGCCTGCAACAGATCAAGAAGACACTTTCAATAGCCTTCAATCGGCATCAGCAGGGTATTATCAAAACTATTCAGTATTGATAATTAGCAAAAAAATATAAATAAAAAGATGTAGGTCATCTGGACTTTTACATAACGAATCAGAAGCTTGGTTTAGATGGGACACAGTTTCGGAATTTTGTATCCTGGTATATACAATCTAATCTAAATCAAACCGCAATAAAAACCTCCCAGCGGCAACATTAAATGAATATTAATAATGCAGGTAGGTGCGGCTTAAGGTCCAATATTTATTTGCTATAGCCGTTTGGAGGTTTTGTTACGGTTGAATTTAGATTAGATATAGGTACTACAGTTTATCGCAGACCCAACTATTTTTAACAGGTCGTCGACATTTCTGACGTTCTTTGTATGGATGTCAAAAAATATTATGGGATATGCCCCCAATTCTTTGTAAAATGTATAAAACTGACCTTTTACTAATCATTGGATGGACAACAACAAATCTTCCTGACGCAAGCTATCTCTACCAAATACATGTAAAAGACTGGGACATAAATAAAACTTTTATAGACGACGCAGCAGTTTAATTCATTTGCTGTCTCAATTCAGACAAAAAAAGCTTAATAAATTAGTGCGCTAAGATCATTAGCGAATTGTCGCTGAACACTGTAATTCATAGTGCGTCCCAGAGATAAATAAATACTGGTACGTCCTAGCTTTTACACTCCACTTTACTGCTCTGGAATGACAAAAATAATTATTGTATAAGTAGGAAGTGTTTGATAAAATTATTAAATATTGAAGTGAGGTGAAACACTTCTTGAATTCCTTCTACAAAACAACCTATTTGCAATTAACACTATTAAACAGCGTTTAACACTAACCTCCACAGCGAAAGTGAACCTGGCCAGCCTTGGCGGCTCTAAAGAACTAAACTGATTATCATATAAATAACAGGAAGGAGATAGAGCAGGATAAAACTGTGTTTAAATGTATCTCATTAGGCAGCGACCACAAAGTGATCCGATCCAAAATCTCAATGAACATAAAAAGCGAGCGGCGAAAGCTCATTAAACGACCAACATCTAGAATATGGAGACCAATAAAATTAGAGGCAAAACCCATTACCAACAAAAAAATAAAATCACAGCTAGCACCTATGCTAAACCACAATATATTGGCTTTAGGCACACTCTTTACAAATTCTACAAAAACCGCAGTAAACGAATGCCAGACACAAAGCATCCAGCGAAATTAAAGAAAAATAACACACAACAAACATAGCAGAATTAAGATAGCTAAATAGAGAAATCTCCATGGCAGTGCCACAACCACCTGGAAGTCCCAGCCGCAAAGTATAAACAACGGCAACGCTGGCTGCGGATAAGTTAGTCACGTGACATTTGGCAGTTCTAGTATATAAACTTAAGGAAGTTGTTTGTTTTCAGTTCTTCTACTTAAATTGCAACTTTTACCGGGTTTTCGTCGATATTTTACAAAAATCTTGTGTGAAGTGATTGCCAAGAACCTCTACGACGTGTTAGTTACTATTTTTGGTGCGGATTCTCCGTAATAGCTGTAAATAAAAGTACCCATGTTCTTTCCGTCAATTATATTATTTTAAATTCCGAAAATGAATCAAGTAAAGTTCGCCCAGCAGTTGTTGACCCTCGAAACACATGCAATTGCATGTGTTTCGAGGGTCAACAACAGATGGGCGAACTATATGTTCTCTAATGATAAGGATTAATTGTCATTCGGTAATATTGAAGATAAAGGGTCTTCTAAGAGTTAATTATACTGTTATTACTGTAAATAAAAGTAAAAAACAGTGAAGCCGGCCGCGGTCGTTTACGTTACTCTAATGGCGGCACATTTTGTGTCTAGTTAATTTATTGATACTGTTTGACATCCATTAGTCCGATTGACGAGGATGAAGGAATGGTCGATCCTGATATCAGGGCCCGCCGTATTGGCCCTTCTGGTAAATGTGGCTGCTTGGATCTTTGCTGCAAAGACCCAAGCACTTTGCTGCATTCAACTGGACCAAATTTATGTCGCCCCAAGTTTGAGATTTCTGCAGGTCTTGATTAATTACTATAATCTGCTCCTGTCTGCGGTGATAAGTCTCAGTCGCTGATAAAGGTATTTCTGATCTAAATTGGGAGACAATGGTACTGTCATCTGCAAAACTGTAAACAGGATTTCGGTCAGCAGATCATTAATATAAATGAGGAACAGAGTTGGTGAAAGTATTGCGCCCTGAGGTACGCCCGCGTTAATGGTGAATGTGTCTGAGATGTGTTCAGCAACTGCAACGGGCAAAGATCGGTTTTTAAGGAAACTGGCAAGCCAGGTGCAGAGAGAGACTGGTGGTCCGAAGGACGGCAGTTTGTTGAGCAATCCGTCATGCCTGTTGGCATGCCTGTCGAATGCCTTCGAAATACCAACGCAATCGCTCGACTCTCCGTAGTTCTCAATTGCCCTACTCCATATATAAGTGACATAGGCCGATCTATCTTTGCGAAAGCCGTATTAATTATCGCTGATTATTCTGCTGCTCTCGAGGTACTTGAGTAGTTGCTGATTGACTACACGTTCCACGACTTTGGAGATTATTGGAAGCAAGACAATTGGGCGATAGTTTGAGGGCGTGGTTTTCTTGCATTTTTTTGGAACAGGTTGCACTCGAGTAACTTTTCAAGAAGATGGGTAAATCCCTTTTCGGTAAGACAGAAAAAAACAACGGGTGTTAGTTCGTTGGCGCAGTTCTTTAACACGATGACAAGTATTTCGTCCGGCCCTGATGCGTTTTGCGTATCTAGTTCTTTAAGGATTTTACGAATATCTCGGTTATTATGATTATGTTTGTCCTTAGTTTCGTCGATCACACTTTTGAATTCGTTTCTCGCTTTGACAAAATAATAACTTGATGGAATTTTGGATGTATGCTTCCATTCCTGAGATTACTTGCGTAATCTCTTCGCAGCAGACTAACGGGTCGTCGGTGCTAAAGCAGACGTCGAGCCAAGGAAAATCTAGGTAGAACTCCCATAGATCATCCCAGTTTACAGAATTGTAATGCCAGATTTTGCGAGGCAATGTGTATCTTCCGGCAGAAGTAGCAATTCACAAACCGTTGTAATAAGTTTGTGGTCAAGTACCTAATGACGGACCAACTGTAATTGTGTACTGGTCAGGATCGGTGGTTAGAAAAAGATCCAGGAGGGCGGCAAATTCGCCCCTCTCTGAGATTCCAGTTGGTTCGTTTACAAGTTGAGTAAGCCCGCAGCTGATGGCAAATGGTTCAGCTTCTTTACCTTCGTTGTCGGTCTTGTTGTGATGTTTGAGCCAGTTGGTGTTGTGGGCATTGTTGGTATTCCAATTATCAAGATTGCTTTATAGTTTACTGATTAATTTTAACCAATATGTAGTGCATTCAGACTCTTTCAGCATATCAGTTCTGATTTTAATTATTTCGACGAGATTGTTTACGTCTTAATTTTTCGGTTTGTCACCATAAGAAATTGTTGGGGAAACACCCCAACAAGTGAATGAGTCATGATTCTTCCACGAAGGGATTTATTTAACTCCAGGCAAACAAAAATTTGTGCATTTAAATCAGCATATGTGAGTTCTTTAATACCCCTTAGTCCAATCATGGATGGTCGATTCTATCATATAAAGCTAAATGTCATTTTGTCATTTCAATCGGGTGTAAGCGTTTTCAATTTAATATATCCGTGTCTCCGTCAGTGTTCAGGAAACAGCACGTGTAAAAGAAAGAAAGAAACCTGGCGCCAATCCCCACTCTCAGCCGACTTTTAGTTTTTGCCACCAGGCGGCCAGCTAGAAGCTAGAAGAAATTAGTTCAGCCAGTGCTGTGCTAACAATCAACGTCGTTAGATCGGCACTGTCACTGCTCTTTAGCAAGTGCGTCTTCGCGCCAAAAGGTCCTACCCTTTTAGACAATTTCTCCATTTGTATGCAGAAATATTAGAAAACATTTAGTGCACCTCAGTTTCTTTGTCCAAGATTGGACAAAGACCTCGTTTGGGCTTTTTTAAGCAACTCCTTACAGCCAGAAACGACGAAGCGTCTCATGGTAATTGAAGAAAAGCAGTAAAATGGCGGCACCAAATTTGGAATTTGTATCGTGCCTGTACTATTTAAATTAAGAATTGAAGTCAGATCTCTGCCTAGTTGGAGGGAAGTAGAGACAAGAGTAAATCAAGGTATTTCGAGAGAAAGGAACAGTTAGTTGTTAAAAAATAGAAAATAAGTTGATCACATTCAGGAAAGATTGTTGTATTGTTGAATATAATCTTAAATATAAAATTTCCTAAAGAATCTAGAAAAGTAACCTGTGTTATATATCTGGTTATATGTATGAATGATTGAATACATGAAAGTAGCTTAGAAACTGTATATCAATTGTATCTATCTATTCACCATATTAACTTCAAATGCAATTTACACCTGCATTATTAAAGTACTTAGTTTATATACCTACTTAGTTTCAATTCACACCGTATGTTTAAAACCCCCACCACCCTATCTAAATACAATCCACTCCTATAATTGCTTGTAGTTCATTATACCGTTAATTGCTACCCTCATTTTTGTGGTCAAAATAAGTTAAATAAAATTAATTTGTTTGTATCGATCAGAAATAATAATATGAGTTAGTCGTTTATGAGATTCAATACTGTATGTTATATTCCTTTATTAAATTTAAAATAGAAAACTTCGTTCGATTGACTTGCGTGTGTTTGCTTCTAAATTACTCTTCCCCTGCACCGTCAACTTCTCACAGGTATATTTTCACCTTCATGCTAATGCGGCGTTGCCACTTGTCACTTCGCGGCTGGAACTTCCAGGTGGCTGTGGCAGTGCACAGTGCGAAAAGACACAAGAAAGAACAACATAAATGAAATCTTGAAGGTAATCGAGCAAAACAGAGATATTAAATTACTACGGAAGTCACTCTTCGAAGGCATGAAAAATATCTGCAAACTAGCTAAATAGAGCGGCCAAATAGCCAGACATAAAACAGGAATCACCAAGGTTGTTGAAGATTTTTAAGCGACGCTATATAGAGGTGAAAATGCACCGAACTTGGACATCAACATACAAAACATGCAAACTTTAAAGTTCGAAAATATCACTTTAGACGAAAAGAGATATAAAAAATAACAAGGCAATTGGCGACGACGTGACGGTATAAAGTCGAGTGCATAAGAGAATATCACCCAGTTGTATCGCATAAGCTTACTATCACCAGCGAATATTAACTACGACAAGAAGGTCCACTCAATGGCAAGAGAGCACTACAAAGGGATCGTCGTTTATTTCCTTCGTTGCCTGGTAACGATCGGCGAACTTCGCCGCACACAGGTTGAATTTAAATAAAAGCTGGCCATAAACGATATTTTCGTTTGCGGTATATTTAATCGAATTTATGACGAAATTATTTATAGCACTCTAACACTCTATTTGGCTTTGCAAAAACACAATTGATATCTTCTGAATTGTTTGCAGCTCCCTGTCAAACTTACGTTATGTTTTTTATTATTATTATCACCAAATAAATTTTTTAATAAAGTTTGTATTCAACTGGCTGTTTCAAAAATCTGTTAACGTGTTTAATTAGTTATTATTGATAACAATACTCAAGGTATGTAATAACTAATATTTAAAAGATTTAGATTTTGTGCTAATGATTTCACCATATTTCCGAATACTAATATTCTGACAAAAGACATCAAGAAGAAAATGTTGCTCGAATTTGCCCCATCTTTTAATATTTAATTAAATTTTGGCCTTTTGGGTGATTTTAAAATTGGTTAAAGGTTTCGCACAATATTTTTACTATATATTTCGTTCCTAGTTTGTAATACAACACAACTAAGGAATAACGATATTATCTTATATCGAATATTGACCCGACTATAGAATTTAGGCGTGAAAATTAATCTAACAAAAGGATGAGGTGGACTATGGCCGCCGCGTCAAAGGTCGCCTGCCAACATGATTGTTTTATTTGTATCATGACCTGCCGATATTCTGCTAGTGTTCGCGCGGGGAAGGAGACACACCGTTGACATGCCGCCGCGGAAAGTGATCCTTCTTATCATATAGTTTTGCCCAAATACATAATAAAAAGATAAAAACTGATGTACTATACAGCTAACGTGCTAACACTCCGTTGAGGTTATGTGTTGGTGTTATACCTAATTGTGCACAACAACTGAAGCCAGATTATCAGAAAATGGCGCGTCGAAATGAGGAGCATTATAAGATCCTTTACACAAATAGTGCACTATATAAAAATCGGCCTCTCCTATTGGTCCATTCGCATGGCCCTCCGCTCACTTCGCTCACTACGGGGGCTCAAAAAAAGGAAACTAACCAGGTGCTAACCCAAACTAACCCAAGACATACCCAAACTAACCCAAGACGTACCCAAAATCAAGAAAAAAACTGTTTAGGAACATAATCTTAAAAAAAATAATAAAAAAAAGAACGGGGATCGAACCCAGGCCGTCTAGGTGAGACCCAGCTGTCTAAGCCTCTACACCACGACACTCACGAGAGCTCTTGCATAGTGCACTATTTGTGTAAAGGATCTTAAAATGCAAATGACGATCCCTTATTGGCTAAATTTGTAACGTGCGCAGTTTTCCCTGCTGCTGTCTTGTTTGAGCATTTACGTTTCTCTGTTTTTTTTTCTTCATATATTGTACTGAAAGTATTTTCAAATGTAATTTAAATTACCCTTAACTCAACGCATTATTAAATTATTGGAATTTTAAAAGCTATATCTGTTATAAAGTCATCGGTACCGGGTGGGCAAGAAATAGAATAATCGATTAAACGCTTAATATTTTAGCAAACAACTGAATTAATTATCGATATTTTCTGAAATATTATTCGATAAGTCGATTAATCGGTAATTTCTTAAAAGTGAAGCGAATAATCGATTATTGTCGCTCACCCCTAATCCCATAATATTGTAGTAAGTAAAACTGAAGCTGAAATTTCGGCAGAATCATTATTGCTGATGCAAGACTGATGTTATTATAAAAAGAGGTAATAAATACTTTGGCTGAATCAGCAGATAAAAATTTTTGTTTTAGTTTTAATTTGTAAATATGGCTTTGATATTACCTTGGGATAGTCAGAATATAAGCAAGTGTTTTTGAACAACAGCTGCACTGATGCTTCTATATTTTTTACTAGTTTCGTTCCTATCAGATTGATTTAAAAAAGAAAACAATAACTCTGAAATACATGTATGGCAAAATTTCAGGCCCTCATCAACGCGTTTCTGTCGTCCGCTTAACATTCATTTTGCTCGTGAGACTTCTGAATTAACCTTTGCAAAAACAAAATTTGGATCATAGAATTAAAAATTTAAAACCCTTTTTTTACAACGAAGGAGCCCTTAATTTTCAAAATCATTTTCTAAAACGATTTATGAACATACAAATGATTTTTATACATGATTTTTATCGTTAGTGATAATTGATACTCATAAATATAGATAGATAGATAGCAAAAAATTCAACAATTATTTCTCTAAAACACGATATATTAAACGTGTAATACTTAATAACTTGTATGTCTCTGGTAAACCTTATTATGGCCAACTTTCCTAGAAATTCGACCAGTGTGCGCCGGGTCCAAAGGTCACATGCCAGTATCATGCTGGTTTTCGCGCGGGGAAGGAGACATACCGTTGACATGCCGCCGCGGAGAGTGAATCTTCTTATCGTAGTTAATGTTCGCTGCTATCACATTTGTATTAATGATTCATCAAGAGATTGTCATATCGACCTTTACGCGAGAAAGCTAGCTGTCGAACCGGATTTGGCACAAATGATGATAATTACGAGAAACTGAACCATTTAAGATTCTCCGATGATATCTTAATTATTGCAGATAGTATGCAAGAAGCAAAAGAAATGCTACAGACACCCAAAACCAACACCAATAAAACCCAATACATGACAAATCTTGTTATGAGTAAGGTAATCGAAATATATGGGGAATACATATATAGTTCTTATAAATGTTTTGGCCACAATATCTCCATATGTAGAGACAGCCAAACAAATCCGCGAAATCTCGAGACGAATAGGCCTAACTTGGGCGGCTTTTGGAAAGCTACACAACATTTTCAAGTCGGACATTCCAATATGCCTAAAAAGGAAGGTATTCGACCAGTGCGTGCTGCCTCTGCTCACTATGGGACGATGAGCATGGCGCGATTTTCAGACAATCGCTGGACTAAGAACATACTTGAATGGAGACCACGCAGAGATGCTTACCAACGTAGAGGCCGCTCACCAACCAGATGAACCGACGATATCAAACGGATAAATACTAACAACAGAATATTGTCATTATTAAATATTATCATAATACATTTCATAAACTGCATAATACTGTTGCACAGATAGCAAAACACGCTGACCTGATTGGGGTGATCTTTTGTAATGTAACGTGACTGTGTTTAATTAAGATCATTGATAGCATTGTTGTAAGATCCACCATTATACTAATATATACATAGAGTTAAGTAAGCTCAGACTATTATTGGGGCATCGGATGAAAGAATCTGACTCAAACTATTAACTTAAGTGAACACGAAAGATTAGTTAAAAATTTTGACATTTAAAGAAATTGCTTGTAGCTTATGCAAAATTGTTTAAATAATGCAATTTATTGCATTAAATTTCACCGTATACGTTATATTTATGTACGGAGTTATTACATTATAGTGCAGCGTCTAGTTTTTTCAATTATTATTATGACATATATAATAGGTGAAATAAGCCTTAGATTATAACAATGTAGAGTTAATGTGAAAAATGATATACAGATATGTCAAGAAATAATGCCAATTTCAACATCAGTTGCGAGTTGTTAAAACGTAAAAATTTGGAAAGACCTACCAATAATTGATTATTATCTCAATCAGATACGCATTGAAATAATAAATAATAATAAAACAAAAGAAGAAATTTTCTTGTTTTCGTATTAAGAGGTCAAAAGGTATCTTATATGTTGAAAATATATAGAGAGTATCATTAAAATGACAAAGTCAGCAAATTTGGGACATAGTAAAATAAGGTAATAAGAAAATCAAAATGGTTACTATCTAGATTCGCAGATTAAATTTTATCACAAATAACGTAACTTAATAATAGTGAGGACATGGAATGAAAAATTTTATGGATTGGAAAATAATGAGATAATTATTAGCTAATTAATAAATCGATCAAAACGATAGTTGGAAAGTAAATTCGATCTAGTATTCTGCTCTAATACTACCACTAATATAACTTTATACGTAAAATACGGCAGATATAGTTCGTTCTTTTCAATAGATAATTTATTGCGGTTATGCATATAGAGCTAGTACCACTCTTGTAGGTAGTTTTACTACTGATTTGGAGGCATTTGCCCAAGAATAGTATGAACGACTGTGGATTTTGTGTATTTCAGTTTTATCTAATTGTTTAGTTGTATAAATCTACATCAGCCTGGGTTCAATAAAATCAAAGAACCAAAAGAAACAATATAATAACTTAATAGTTATATATTCGATTACTTCGGAAAAAGAAAAGAGCAAATAAGCATCGGAACTATAAATTTAAATAATTAATAATTAGAATAAATCCACAGTAGCTACAACTATTTTTGAAAATTTTATTCTTGTATTATGTCACCATATCTTTTCTGATTTCTTACATGGGGCCATATACAATAATAAAATTAGGTTTGACGTCATTAGAAGCTAGTAAACTTTCTAAACAGACAACCTCACAGACAAGGAAATTTTATTATTTCCCCTAACTTCTATAATTCAATTTCGATTTCTAAACTTTTTAGATTTTTAGTTAAAACGTTCTCAATTTCGATCCTTTGCTTCTTTAGTTCTCATTTTCATGTTTTATTTTAAATCTTTTTGTGTAACGATGTGACAGTAACAGGCTCGAAACACGATTTATTAATTATTTTAACCTAAATTTGACAATATATTCAAGTCAAATGCTCGATCAGCATTGGCGCGAGACGAAATGTTGAGAGATTTGATTGAAATGACAAACCAGAGATAGGAAGGACAAACTCCGCAATACCTCAGTAATGCAAATAAATATTATAAAGTGATCACTAACCAGAAATCTTGATCGGCGCAAGACCTTTAGGTACATCGTCGAAAGATCTGGGAAAAATGAGGAAGAAATGTAATTAATATTAAATGGTGAGTACGTACGTAAATAAAAGACTCCAAAAGGACCGGTCCACAATACATCTGGAAGAGTCTATTATATGAAATTGCAAACAATGTTCGCTAATGGCAGTATATTCTTTAGAGAAATACCAGTCTAGGCTAAAAAGGCCGGTGACCAGATTTTGGCAATAAAATAAAGATATGACGTACGCCAAAGGCGGTAATTCGTGAAGAAAAAGGTATAAGGTAATAATAAAAGGAGGTTTAAACGAGTGTAGCGGAGTATAAACAAACAAATATATGACAATAAATAAATATAAGAAAAAGAGAGAAGATAGGTTTAAATAAGTTCTTTCAAACTAAGAAAGTATACGACCTGAATCATGATATATTTTTACATGATAATGAAACGACCATAATTAGACGTCGATGAGAAAAAAAACATATAAAAAGTTACAAAATAATGTATTTTTAAAATTTAACCAAAATAGAAAAGGGCAACCAAACAAAACATCCCTAAGTATAGATTTAAAATAATAAGATATACAAGTGTTGCTACATAAAATACAACTAATTAAATGTTTAAGTATATAAAACAAAACTGCTTAAAGACTTTACGTATAGTTCATTTTATGGAATGGTTGATAACTTTATTAGATAACATTTTATTTCTTAATAAGGCACATTATTAGGCACAACATAATAAAAACACATCAAAGTACTGCATTAAAGCTAAATGGATTTTATTACCATGGATTTTTTTCTTTTAATTATAATTAATACTATTAAATGATTCAAAATGCCTTTAATGCATGAAATTATATGCAATTCCTATTTATGCAAAGAACGATGGATGCCTATGCATTGATAGACTTGATAGTTATTATAGAATAGAAAATTATGCTATATCATTTTATATTATATTATTATATACGTTATATTGGTTATGTTACTTATTATTAATTGTACCAGATGTAAGATAAATTTAAGACAAACGGAGCTCCACTTCTCATATTTCCATATCTTTTATTCTATGATATTACTATGAATTCTTTCTTAATCTTTTTACCAACAAACACTTCCTTCTATTTCCATACCTTATAGTATAAGTAGTATTGTATAGTCATAAGAACAGGTTGACGTGTTAGAAGTTACAAGATAAAGTAAATTGCTGCTATATAGAGTTACATATTCACAAATGTACTTTGAAATATTTCATTGCTTACATATCCCAAAAAGCAAGAAAAATTTCAGGTCTAGAGAAAATTTTTCTTGAAAAAGGGGGGAGGTGTAATGGTATAGGTATATACCCTGTACATCTACAGAATATTGTCATTATTAAATATTATCATAACTCATTTCATAAACTGCATACTGTTGCACAGATAGCAAAACACGCTGACCTGATTAGGGTGATCTTTTGTGATGTAACGTGACTGGGTTTAATTAAGATCATTGTTGTAAGATCAACCATTATACTAAAATATACATAGAGTTAAGTAAGTTCAGACTATTATTGAGGCCTCGGATGGAAGAACCTGACTTAAACTATTAACTTAAGTGAACACGATATGGCACCCCCTGGTTGAGTATTGCAATGGATAAAGCTACGCAAGACCCATGTTCATCAGTAGACACAAATGGTCAGTTGCTCATTGCTCATGGCGTTTGCTAAAGTTTTTAATATTTGAAAAAAAAAACGATTGTTAATCTCGGCGTCGCATTGATAAACAAACTTTGTTCACCTTCTCTAAAAAGATATTTCGCACACTAGTTGCATAATTATAATTCTAATTTTTGTTCTAGGCCGTGAAACTGGTATTATCCGACAACCTGTTAACGATGAACCAATAGCCGAAACTTTGCACAAATCTGCAGCTACATTTAACAATACTCAAGAAAGCGTGTCCTCAAAAGTCAACATATCTACTAGTATAGTTTTTGATCCCATTGCCCAAGGTCAGGTTATCAATAAGCTAGCCTCCGAGATCGAAGAACTTAAAACTAGGATAGAAGAAATTAGCGCGCAAAATGAAAGATTATTTAATAAAACAATTTTAGAACATTCAAATTTAACAACCAAGGTGCCATGAACGAATGCTCGCTCTCAGAATTAATTTATTTCCTAGTCATTTCAATAACCTTTTTAGATCGTATTTAAAGAAAATTTGACCAATATATTAGGTAAAGATCCATTTATGGATGTAGCTAGCGATCTGAACCCCGTCTCCATGAGGTACATCACGTCCTACAGTATTCATTCAGTAGAAATGGATTAGTATAGAAGATATCTTACAGTTTTTCAAGATTGTACATATTTAAAGTAGGATCCACACAAAGACAAATTATTTATTGAGATATTAAAGAGAAATATGTGATTCGATATAATTAATATCTCAAATTTTATCAGAAACAAAGATTTGTACAAAAATGCATGAAATAAACATATAAATTATTTATTCTCTAGAATGTATTTAATATTGAACTTGGTAAGAAAAAATTTAAATCATCTCTTAAGGAATACATGTCGACACTGTACTACTTAAACCAGTAACGCTAGGACGAATTGCGATTAGCTTAGTTTAAAAGTTATTAATTGCGAAAAATAAGTAGGTGCTGAACAAATTTACAATACTACTTGAATATTTTTGCTAAGAAATGATATTTAAACAAATGTTTTTAAAAATATGCTGCTCTGATACGTGTTTTCTTCTCTAGTCTCAGTTTCGGCCGACCGTCAGGAATACGACTTAACACATCGTAACCTTTTAGAAATGATCCAAACGTGGAATTGACTGCAAATAATGACATCACGCCTCCAAAATTAAAATTTTCCCTCTTTGTTCCGTCCAATTCTATACTTTCAACTAATTTACCTGAAGTGAGAGCTGCGGCATTTTTGAAAACATGGATACAGAAAGTTAGGTTTTAGTGGACAAAGTAACACGAGCGAGTTACTGTTTACAGGGCTAACCCCCTCACATTCAAATTATAGGAATCTCGCCTGGTTAATTAATTTCAGTACCAAATTGGCACACGGACACAGTCTATTATTATTTATGATAGATTTAAATATTAACTACATTTCGAAATATTTTAGCGATGCGTAAACAATGGCCTTGAACGACTGATAGCGATATAAACAAAATTAAATAAGTTTGTTCTTTACTTGTTTTCACTATGGTTATGATACAAATAAAGGTCTTAAAGTAAGATTGTTAAGTCTGCTACAATGTTGTATGTTTTAACGGCACTTTCCTTGAAGCCCCTTTCATGAAAAGTTAATAAATTAATGTTAATTAGGTATTAATATTTACAAAAAAATCTTGGCCGGCAAGTATGGTAACATGAAATCATGGATGGATTCTTAAACTTGTATTTAAATATTCTGAGTGTTAAGTCGCCCACATTAAAAATCCCGACAAAATTCAGAGTTAATATGCTAAAATATAGCTAAGTTTGGCAATCATTTTTGGTTGTCCTTCTTGCCTATTTTGTCCTTAAATGGTAAATTTCTGTTTCGTGCCATGTCGTTTCGTATGTCATGATACTGTCTCGTTTCGTACCGAAGATCCGATTGCTACGAAATATCAGACAAGGGCCATCACATTTCGTACCGAAGAAGTCATATCTTTATTTTTAGCGTATCGACTCTTTTTCTGGTGATCGATGCTGCATGTTCGACAACGTAAAAATCTGTCACGTGATAACTGCCATGGCGGGAAATTGGAAAAAACCGATAATTTAATCGGAAAAAAGATATTTGTTGGAACTTTCGTCATCTAATCCCACTTTTCGCCTTTCTATATTGGATTTTTCCAATTTACCTCCATGATAGTAATCCCGTGACTGCTATGAAAAATAGCTTTTAGATCGTTGGATATGCAGAATCGATCACCAGAAAAAAATTTTGAGCTGTTAAAAATAAGAATTTCTCCCATATGCTGCGAACATTATATATATATATATATATATA
>MU184376.1:33524-50614 GCA_016904865.1 Pissodes strobi | reverse complement strand
AGAAGTGGGACACTCAAAAGAAAACTTACTTACTTGAACATTTGTCGCTAAATACTTAAGTTCCAAGAAAAATTGCCTAATATAGGAATCTGACTTGATTTTTGTGATCGATTTCGAGTTTCTTTTAATTACTGGATTAGTGAGGCCCCATAAAGCTGACACACAAATCAATGAACCTGAAAAAAAAACACGTACCTTTACATAATATGAGAAGAAAATATCACAGAATAAGCTGAAATACACCTCTAAAAATAAATATAGTTTATATATAAAAGACACAGCCAACGGATAAATGAAACCGAAAGCATTATCAATGATCAGCTGTGTGATATTGAATTTCAAAATCAGCCGCAGCGACGAAAAAATCCAAAGTTCCTACGATACCTTGGGAGGCTCTGCCCACTCTTCCATCTCTGACGTCATACGACAATGAGCTAAGCCTCCACTCACTGAGATCTTAGAATGCTCCCTCCCCTTATTCATTTCAGACATCATATGATTTTGAGTTATACCCTACCGACTTAACCTTTGGATGCTCTTGATGCATTTGACCTGGATATTATGAAAGTGTGGCGTATGCTATTTAATATGCTATGGTTATAAAGTAGTAGCACATCATGTGCAATAGCAAGTCTGTCTACTCCTTCAATTTAAAAGTTGTGTCATTGGACATTAATGCCACTCAACCGCGGCAGCTTTGATGTGCGTGTTCAGCGAGCGCTACAAAGGGATAGTAGTTTTTTGCTTGGTTGCTTGGTAACGGTTGGCGAACTCTCGCCACACACCGGTCGAATTTGAATAAAAACTGGCCAGAAACGATATTTTTGTTTGCGGTATTTTTTAATCAAATTTGTGACGAAATTATTTATATCACTTTTGTACTTTATTTGGCTCTGGAAAAAACAATTGATATCTTCTGAATTGTTTGCAGCGCCCTGTCAAACTCACGTTATGGTTTTTTTATTAGCATTATTATTTTCACCAAATAAATATTTTGATAAAGTTTCTATTCAACTGGCTGTTTCAAAAATCTATTAACGTTTTTAATTAGTTATTGATAACAATACTCAAGATATGTAATAACGAATATTTAAAAGATCTTGATTTTTCTGCTTATTACATAGAGCTGGTGACTTAAAATGTAAAAGATTGATATATTTACCAAATCATAATTACAAATTCGTAATATAATAACATTTTTGTTAATGATTTCACCATATTTCCGACTACAAATATACTGTAATATGTACAGGGTTATTCATTATAAATGGACATCCCCTTAACTTTGTTATTTTTAACGACTTGTAAGTAATTATCTTTTTTTTTTTTAATTTATAATGAAAATATTCCCATAAGCAAACGCCATTATAAAGTTACTTGTTTTAAATGGAACACCCTGTATATTACCACATTTTTGGACTCAGAAGAGAGAGAGAAATCACACATTCCGTTTATAATATCCTATACCTATCTTTAACTGTTAAGGAAAGATTGACAGTTAAAAGTCGGACATTTTGACACTTTGACAGGCTCTAAAATCTAAAACTTTTGCTACCAAATTAGAGCGGAGACAAAGGTGGCTAATAATTGGTCGTAGAATTAAAATTTATGAAATATGAAACATATTTAATTGTAAGTGTAGCGAGAACCTAGGCTTGTATGGTGGATAATGCTTTTCACAAATACCTTTTACAAGCAAAAGCTAAGCTCCTTTAGAGTGGAAGCTACCTTATATGTACATATTTAAGTTTTTTAATCATTTTATGAATAAGCTAAGCTCTTTTAAGGGTGAAGACAATTTATGTATTTTTATTACTTTATGGCGCTTTAGGATTAAGGCAACGTACATATTTCTTGCTTTTTTTGGTTAATTTAAGCTCGGTGGAGTGAAGACATGTTTTGTGGTAATATCAGTGCTGAGGTAAGTACGATTGAGATATATTAATGTATTTATTTACAATAAAATTTATGACAAACTAAGGTTTTATCGTTTATTGTTCTTACTTATATTGTATTTTATTAAAAATGTCTGATATTAGTGATATTAGTAATACTCCAGATATTGATTTGAAAAGATTAAAAAAAGAGATCTGTATTTAAAGCCTAAATGACGCGCTTTGAGAGCTGCCTAAACGAGTTCTATATTAAAAATCGTTCAAACGGTTACATTGAATGTAGAATGCCAAAATTCGAAAGGATTTTAGAAAAATTTAACGCAATTCAGTTGGAATATGAAAATCTTTTGATGTGCGATTTTTCTGATGATCAAATGCAAATACGGGACGAATTTGAATCAAAATATTATGTGTTTGAAAGGGCCAAGAAAATTCTAGACTCTCTTCCAAATATCGGCAATATGGCGCCAGATACTTTCCCGTTGTCGCCACTAATACCGCCGCAGTCTGATAGTAACGCAGGGCAGGCGGGTCATCGCGCTAACGTCGGCGCATAGAAAGGGACAAGGCGCGGCGTTGCCGGCGCTTCTCTTCAGCAGCTTCCTATACCAAAATTCTATGGTTCATCTAGTGACTGGCAGCGTTTTCGGGACATGTTCACCGCTATCGTCCATAATAATAATTCGATAGCAGATGTCACCAAGTTTTATCACGTAGAAAGCTCTATACAGGGCGAAATTAAAAATATAATAGCCTTTATTGCCCACGGATGCAAATTGGAATACCATTTTCTGGAGTTAAAATGAAGAGGTTTTCTACGCACAGCACAATGAAGATCACGTACACTCCGGACAAATGCCCTCCTATAGTGGCAGTTGACATGCTCTACATGACCCCGCTCCACATAGTTCAAGCGGATTGCACTGCAACTTAAACAGAGGGCAAATGTCCCCCAATCATCCGACACAATCTTACTATAACTTTGAATTACACACACATCCTTATCACTAAAATTGTTTCTAATATCACTCGAACTTAGTTTGTTTACAAACACATCACCCTCATGTCCCACACTATCCAATTCTCCTTCCACATCAGCTCCTTCGTCGTCGCTTTCAGCATCATCATCACCATTTTCTCTATTATCATCTTCCCAAGCGCCGTTTGGATCTATTTTTAATAGCATTATTCGTCGTCTATGGGCAGATGTCAGGTCGGTGCACGAGTGTTTGAATCTGTTAACTGTAATTAATTATATTAGTTTTTCTGTACCATTTAGTCCGAATATGCATAGTATAAGTTTATAATTAGTTTCTTATAGTTGATTATCGTTAATAAGAATATTAGTTTTTCGTACCTTATTTATTATAGTGTTATGATTAATTAATTATGAATAATTCGTGCCTAAATCAACATAGGACCTTTTTAATTCTCTTTGTTAAGATGCCGGTACTATTTAGATACAGGCATAGTGACACCAAACTTTATTGAAGAAAGCTTTTAACAAAATAATAAAACATCAATGTCGATGAGTCATTTTGACCAGTTTAGAAAGTTCAATCATAAAACCCTAATAACTTTACAAGGTCGAACGACCTCGATGTTGCCCTGTAACCTTGAAGGAGCTTAACCATGAGGACAGGTAAAGATTAGAAGGTCGAACGACCTCCAGAGGTGTCCTAGACCACTGCGCATATTTCAAGAGTGGGGTGCAAAGTTTTGGTGGGGATGAGCGTGTAAAGAGAAGACCGCTCTTATGGAACTTTAGTATTCATTGAAACGGCAGTGTGACATTTAGAGTGTTCAAAATGGGATCCTCCGCTAATACAGATGATTTGTTGCGTGCACTCGGTATCGGTTGAAAGACGCGCAAGAATTTATCCCGGACCAGGACGACATCATGACCTGATTACCCGAAACATGATTGAAAAGTGTTTGAGGAGCGAGGATCCATCTTCATCCGTTTTAAATACCGGTTTTGTTGAGATCCTAAACGATGGGATGGATGAGAAAATGATGCGTCGACTAGGGACTATTTTAATCAGTGGACTGAGACAGTGGCCACAATATTAATATAATTAGCAATGTGGTGGTGAGAGAGGCGCAGAAACCAAAGGCGTCATCATCAAAGCCGAAGGTGCCAAGAAGTACCAAGTTAGAGAAACTGCTGACGCTACAAACGACTGTCACCCAGAACAAGAAAGTATTCTATGCTAGTGCTCGGTTGAGGCCCCCTCATGGGCAGGTGAATGGGCAAACGGGGGAGCCGCGAAAGAAGAAATTTTTTACCTTCAAACGACTTCCGAAAAAGTTAACCCCTGATATCTTCAAGAAGCCGTTGACTCAACCACCATCGACACTAGACCAGAAGCCGGATACCTTTACAGGGTGGCCTTTGTCACCGATTGTAACTATAGTTGGGGGGCCAGTAGAACTCACACCACCAGCACCTAGGACGCCACCATCAGCACCGTCAGCACCAATCGTCCAAGTAGAAGCACCACTGTCTCCAGTAATTGGGAGTAGATAGCAACATCGGGCCACATGGCACCGTTCTCTAAAGAAGCGAAGCCCGCAGAGAGTGAGTATGGAAGAATCCTGCCTCTCTTCTTGCGGCTCTTCATCAAGCACAATGCCTGAGCCGGCCTGGTTGGATGACTTTTCAAACAGTCAGAAAAGTGTGGTTTTTGGTGCATACCGTGTTCGCGAAAAGATAATCCGGGAACTCAGTAAAGGTGAGAGTGAGGTGATTGAACTGCGGAGAAAACTATGTGATGCCATGTTGAATGTAGAAAAATGTAAAAAGAGACTAAACTGTTAGACGATAATTTTACATTTTGTAAATAGTGTTTAGTGATATTTGTAGGCTAAGTAGAGTTAGGTTAGAGTTAGAAATTATTGTATAAACCAATGTAGCAATAAGCAAAATATATGAAAAATATATTTTGCAATGTAAATAGTGTATAAACCCAATAATATTATAAGCAAATTGAAAAAATATATATTTTGTAATGATACTAAAGTATAATAAGAGTAAATGTATACATAACCATAAAAATTAATTTATAAATACCAAAAAATCGCAGTTACAAAAGTGTACAAAATTATATACATTTACCAAAACAGAATATGAATATGAATAAAATGTATAATACAAAATGTGGATCTTCCAGTTTTTTACCAATTATTGATCTTCTGGCAAAGCCTCTTCACACGCATGTAATAAATTATCTAGATTTTGTGGTTCAGATAAACATGCTTTAATCGCATTAATTAAAAAGTGTTTATTTTGTTCGGGATCGGTATGACCTAAAGTAGAGATTTTATTGAGCCGGATATTATAAAGCGTTTAACGTCATTGTGAGAAAGAGCGACCTTGTTTATTATTTCTGTATAAACATCGTGCCGCTTACTTAGGAACGTTTTAATTTTTCGAAATATTAGACCACCATGCTTAGTGCTTCGGTATGGACGAGACTAGCCTTGGTCTCGTCTCGAACTTCGAGACCGAGGCGAGACTAGGAATTATAAGTCGAGACCGAGACTCCAAGGTTCGAGACCGAGAGTCTCGTCACGTCAATCTCGATAGTCTCGTGTCTCGAGTGTTGTAATAAAACTAATTTATAAGTAGGATAGCACGAAAATAAAAGTTTGTTTTTCTTAATTATAGGCAAAATACAAAATATTTGAGTATCCGAAAATCAAAGAAATCTAGTACGTATCTAAAATACAATTTACTAGTTGCCTACCTATATTTATGAGTAATACAATAGTATATTATTTTATATGGAGGAAAAGTGATACTTTTCATGGCTCGCTCGTGTTTAACAGCCGAACGGAGTGAGGCTGGTAATAGAGAGCAAGCCATCAAAAGTAACTTTTCCTCCAAATAAAATATGCTGTTTTTTCTTCAAATGTCGATAAATTAATGCAAAAACATCTCTTTTTAATAGTAATAATATCTAATTATTATTAAAGATAAATGGGTTCGTAAGGCGGCTTAGACCACGGTCGTAGGTGGCCTTGCTTAGACCGGTGTCGGTGAATATAAACATAAAGCTGTCAGTGGACACTGTCAACAATAATTATTTCTTTAAGAATGCGTCTCCAATTGCGTTTTAATTCCGTATTGTTAAGCAGTTATTGAGTAAGTTCGATTAAATAATTACCAATTTGTTCCTAAATTAGTGATTTTTAGGAATGCAGTCACAAATTGAGTGATAAATACAAATTGTAGTTTAATAAATCTTGAGTTGTTGACGCTTATTTTGTTGTCTATTTGTATTGTATCTATGGTGCTATGACAACACTTTTACCTCCGCCGGCGGAAAAGTGAAAAGTAAAGCTCCGGCGGAGGAAAAACGAAACTTCACGGCCGCCTACACAGTCGAGTAATGACGGATTTACTGACGTTTGAAGAAAAAAAATATTTTCAAAACAGATCTTATATTGTTTATAATAATTTCAAATTCACCCACCCCTTGCAGGGGATTTGCCTAACAACTATAGACTAGCCAGAGGAACGTTACTATGCAGTATTTTGCATTTTAATATGTTTTTAGTTTATTATTTCTTATAAAAAAGTAGTTTAATTGCATAGGTAGGTATGTTAAAAGTAAACTTAATCCTTTCAAACAGAATACTTCACTTGCAGCCAATAGCTAATAATCTTCCTGCTCTCTGCCAGGTTTACTTACAATCATTTATATTTTTGCTCCGGAATGCGCCTCATTAAAAGGTTCTTACGTTTACTTTCAAAAATTAAATGTTATGTAGAGTAGACTATTCTGATTACAGTGACTACTGTACTCTCTGATATCTTTTTTATTTGCCAACCTCCCTACCAATTTTATTACCTCTATAAAGATTTTTTTGTGACTTTGTTGTTTAAATTAATTTTGCTTAAAAAAAACGACACTTTGTGAGGTTATTAAAATTATTTATCTGGTAAAACCAACAAACAATATCCCAAAAATAGGTCGAATAGTAGCGATTCTTGAGAAGGTTTCCAAAAAAAAAAGAAAAATTTTAATCCTTGTTGAGGGCAATTTTATATCTGAAGTTTGGCAACACTGGTCAGGAAGATTGACTTACGGACTTTTAAAAAAATACATTTGTATATTCAAAGCATGCACGAGAGTCTCGGCGAGACCAAGACCACAAAATGTCTAGTCTCGGCGAGACCGAGACGAGACTCGAGACCTTGCGAGACCGAGATCTAAATAGTCTCGTCTCGTCTCGGCGAGACCGAAGCACTAACCATGCTCGACAACTTTGTGATAATCTTCGAGGGGAAGATGTTTTTCGATTACGGATTTCTTAATATCTTTCGCTTTTTTCAATTCATTTTTTATTGAACTCACATAATAAGCTTTAGCTCCGGTAACATAGAAAGCAGTTATCGGATCACCTGGAAATTCATCTTTCATTCGACTCGGTACCGATTGTCTTTTCCTTATATTAGAAGTATTTTCTTCATCCCAATTGGATGTATCGAATTTGTTTGGGTTTTCTGAGATTACGCGATAAAAATCATCCGTGAATACTTTTAATATTAGGGAGTCTGTGTCGGTGTACAGTAAGGACGCATTACTACCAAACTATTCTTTAATGAAGTTGTAAAAAAATCATAAATCACATGTCCAATATGGAGAATCCAATATATATTACTCTATCATAGATCACTTTAACCTTATCGATGTGAATAGCTACAAAATCTTGGGTAAAATATGAACAACTATTGAAATTAGGACGAGCTATTAATGCCCTTGCTCTACTCTACCGACGCTATTCTGCCACTTAGTTATTAATTTAATATCCTTACGATTTTTCACATTTTCCATTGTCTTGCCAAAAACTGCATTTATAATTAATTTAATCACATCCTTACCAAATGTTGTGGTTGACATATTGCGCAATCCAGTGTTTAAATCGACATATTTCTTCAGCCACTTTGATCGGCTAAATTTCAAAACTCTGTGAGTTTGCATTAATACTATTAGACCATTCAAAATTGCTTGATTTAAAGTTCTATAATGTACGATATATTTTCGTTTAAGTTTGGAATTAATTTGTACATTTTTACTGATTCTTTGGGCGGAACAGTACTTTCCACTAAGAAAGGAAGATCAGAATGAGCATCATGTAAATTTTCAGGATAATGCATGTCAACTTCTAAAACATATCCTTCTAGACTGTCATCATCAACATCCATAATATTTAAATCATTTATTTCATGTTAAGATAACCATTTAAAACCACCGAATGGTAATGTTTGTGACATACTATGGCCATACAAATTTGTTGCATTGAGATATGTGATAAATGGTGAAGGTTTAGTGTGACCATAATCTGGTAAGTATTTATTATTTGCTACATGCTTCCTTTCCGTACACTGACTATACCGCTGCGAATACCCTTTTAAAAAGTGAACCATGTCAATATCAGTCAATAGTTCCAACTCCACTTTGGTCATACGCAACATACAATCAAATAATATACTTGGAAGAGTGTAATATTGTGCGGAATCCAATTTATAAACATTCAGACATGTATCGCGAAATTGCTCGAAAATATCACTCAATAATGTCACGTCCGACTTGAGATACACATCTGAATATTCTCCCAAGTTCTTACACTCAAATACACGCCAAACATTCTTTGCTCTCTCGTAGCATTCATCACTGATATCTTCCTCACGTAAAGTATCCAAAAACTGATCTTTTGTTAGAACAGTGGGGTAATTCATTTCTTCCATTGAATCAATGAAACTATAGAGAAAAACACCCTTTTGGCGAATTAAATTGAGTATTTCGTTATCGGGAAAATGTCTACGTGTATCCCTGAAACTGTCAATTTCCAAACCATTACCTAAATTTTCCAAAGATGTCGATAAAAATTTAAAGCTATCGATAAATCGTAACTAAAAATTTTCTTTTTAGTGAACCAGAATTTTTATACGCAGTCATGTACATATATGCTCTTTGTAAACAATATATACTTTACCTTGTTTTGAGCTATAACATTAATTTTATCCCCATGACGACACAGTTCTTTAATAAACAAATGGCAATCATACCCACTTAAATTGTGAAATATAATGGGAACAAAATTAGGTAATTTATAGTTTAAATTACAAATGGAATGAGCAGCACCGAATCTTTTCTTTCCCGTTATATGGCAATGGTCTTTTACTTTATCATTTTCGTTGAAGAGTTGCTCACAAATGCCACATGTGGTCGCATTTTTAAAATCCAACTCCTCATCGGGTGTTAATTCAATGATTTAATATCTTTACAATAGGTATTATAAAGATGTCTCAAATCGTTTTCGATGCGGGAAACAAAAACTTGGGCTGCATCACTACCGCGATATAGCTCAAAGGTTTAAGGTTATTATTTATTTATTATTTATTTATTTTATGTATTTAACTGTACCCATTCATCATAACATACCAGAATCTTTCTCCTGAAACTCGGTTGATTGTGTTTTCATCGCTTCCACAAACGACTGATAAACATCATTCAGATCGCTTCCAACAGCAACAATGTTGTTGCAGGTATTGAAAGATTTTTCCGTATGCACATCTTGCGTTTGATGATAATATTGCCCAACCACCATCATGTTTACTTTTATTGTATGATGTAATCTCAACACATTCAACACTTTCGACATAATATCATCGAAAAATACCGTAGTCAATGTGGTCAGTATTGCTGCTTATACGGTATGTTCCAATCATACTTTTGAAAGCACTGTTCACACGTTCTACACCATCATATAAAGGTAAACAGGAATTATTTCTATGCCTGTGAAGTTCTCTGATGAGCCACCATAAAACTTACTGGCACTGAGACATTGCATATGACACAATTCATAGCTGATGTTGATGCAGCTCTATCTAACCTGGGTTACTTTCCTCCAACGTCATTCGCCATAAATCTTGCTGTGCGTGATTCCCTCTTATGTCGCAACATATTGTAATTACGACAGAATGATACACCACAATTTTCACAAACGTAAACCATTGTTATTGTCACGACCGACGTGATTCAACGAACATACTAAAGATTAAACTCCTCCCAACCATCTTTAGACGCCTGAATTGACACATGTGCCCATCTTAAGGCCAAGAGAAGTGGTTACCGAATCGACCTTGACAGATGTGCGCATGCGCACATCTCAAGGTCAAGAAAGCGACCTTGACAGATGTTCACATGCGCACATCTCAAGGTCAAGTCACCTTGACAGATGTTATGTTCGTATGCGCACATCTAAAGGTCAAGGTGGAGTGGTGGTTAAAATAGAAAAATGTGCATAGGCGAACTGGACGAAAAAATTGGGTTGCACCGATTTCATACGAATGTTTGCAGTTTGCAGATGACAGTACCCTTGTCTCCCAATTTAGATCAGAAAAACCTTTAACAGCGACTGAGACTTATCACCGCATACAGGAGCATATTACAGCAATTAATCAAGACCTGGAGAAGGTTCGAACTTGGGGCGACAGAAATTTGGTCCAGTTCAAAGCAGCAAAGACCCAAACAGCCACGTTTACCAAGAGGGCCAATACGACGGGCCCTGACATCATTATGGCAGGATCGACCATTCCTTCATCCTCGTCAATCGGCTTGGGTGCCTCGGTCAACAGCAATATATCCTGGCATGACCACGTTGCTAACATCGCAAAATCAGCCTCCCAGAAGCTTGGTGCGAAAAACTGTGTGCCAAGCAGCAGTTGCTCTTGGTCTATAAAGCGCAAATAAGACCGTGCTTAGAATATAGCTCACACATCTGGGGTGCCGCACCAAAGCACACCCTAAAGCTGCTCGATTCCATTCAGAAAAGAGCTGTGCGTCTTGTCGGCAATCCGGAGTTGACCCGAAATCTAGATAGTCTGGAACATGTGGCCCAGATGTCCCTGTTTTACAGATACTTTCATGGCAGATGTTCCCAGGATTTATCGCGCCCCTGGCAACGCCTGTCAGACTGTCACGACAGACGGCAAGAGTGCACCAGTTCGTCGTACAACTGGAAACACCTAGAGCGTCGCTTTACAACAACTCCTTTGTCTGGGGTACTGCATTACTGTGGAACTCACTCCCGGGACATCTGTTTTCTCCTCATTACAACCTACAACTATTCAAGAACCGTGTCAATCAACATCTTTGCACACACACCGCTCGTCGAGCGCCATAGGATCTCCCTTTAGTGTGTGTGTTCACTACCGTAAAAAAAAAAAAATTAAAAATAGAAAAATACGTCTAGGCGAAGTGGGCGAAAAAATAGGGTAATGCGCAGTTTTGATCGGTGAAAATGGGTGGCCGCGCAATGTCTAATAATTTCATAATTTTTTTCAGGGGGCTGTTGAGCAGTTTAAAATAAGCTAAAGATATGAAGTAAACCCACATTAGTTTCATATTGTGCAAAATAGGCAGGCTTACAAATTTCATAATTTTTTCAGGAAGCTGAAATTGAGCGGTTTAGAATAAGCTAAAGGTAAAAAGTTAACCCACATTAGTTATATATTAAGTTGTTTTACTGATAAAACCGAATGGATCAAGAAACTAGAAAAGATCGGAATCTCTACGGGCATATGCCACTTATCCAGGAACTGAAAAAAATATCCTGACGACTCTAGACTCTATCTAAAAATGAATTCACATACGTTTGATAAATTATTGGCAATGATTACAACTAAGATTATTAAACAGGATACAGTGATGAACTAGACACCAGCTAAGCTAGTCCCGCGCGATTTGATCGACCGGCGCATCATGCGTTCTAATCATTTGCGTGTCCTAACCATTCACACACTCTTTTAATCACGCGCGATTCGAATGGGACGTTCCAAAAATGCGTGATTAAGTCTACGTGTGAACGCAACTATTGTCTAGTAATAGCAGTAAACATGCCATAACAGAGTAGAAAGTCTTTGTTGTTTTCTCTTCTGGCAAACAAATCTATTATTATGACGCTATTAAAATAATATTTTGACTTGATTGATTTATTTTTATTAAGAATAAACTTCTGTTATTTGCATATTAACATGTAACTTACATATAACTGTTATATGTATTTATATCGAGATTTATAATTTTTATTATAAAAATTTAAATTGTGTAAATAAGTACGTCTCAGATTAGGGCGAAATTAGGAAAATTGCTAGTTTTGAAGTCTACCAAACATAAAAAATGGCTCCACACCAAGAATATGAGGATTTTAGGAGGGTGGTTAAGGCAAGGATTGATCTTGCCTATAAGGAGTATATATCTAAGACTGAGGCATCTATTATGAGTGATCCTAAACAATTCTGGACATTTATCCACCTAAAACAAAACTCTTCACGTATAGTACCTGGTTCTATGATGATTCCAGTGTAGAGGGTCGTAAAAATATTGTAAACGCCTTCTCCGGTTTTTTCAAAAGCGTTTATGTTAAATCTGATGCGATAGTATCTTACTTGAGAATGTCACTGAGGCAGATGTTATGTGCTTTAAAGAAATTAAAAAACAAAGAGACTGCTGGCCCTGATATGATACCCTCATTTCTTTTACGCGACTGTGCATTGGTGTTAGCTGCACCACTTTTGTCGATATTTAACTTATCTCTTAGAACAAATACGTTCCCTGAGAAGTGGAAAATAGCTAAAATTTGCCCAATCTTTAAGAGTGGTAATCGCAGCAGCATAGAAAACTATAGACCAGTTTCAATCCTTTCTAACTTTTCAAAGGCCTTTGAAGTCTGTGTGCATGACAAATTGTCTTATCAACTTAAACATATAATTTCAGAAAAACAACATGGCTTTATTCAAAAAAGACCTACAGTTACTAATATGGCATGCTTTCTGCAAATAGCATATCAAGCAATTAATAAGAGGAGTCAGCTAGATGTATGTTACACGGACTTCTCCAAGGCTTTTGACTGGCTGGATCATGGTTTGTCAGCTCGAAAATTGGCATTGGTTGGTTTTCATCCCGATCTTGTTGCATTTTTCACCTCTTATTTAAAAAATAGGCTTCATTATGTTGAATATAATGGCTTTAAATCAGCGTTTTACTTAGCGTCAAGTGGTGCACCCCAGGGCAGTAACTTAGCCCCAATGTTATTCAGTTTATTTATCAATGATATTGTGGACCTTGTTGAATGCGATTGCCTTTTATTCGCAGATGATTTGAAGCTTTTTTGCATCATAGATTGCCTGGAGGATTGTCCTGCAGGAGGATATGAATACAGTCCTTGAGTGGTGTGAAGGAAACAAATTACCCCTAAACTGCTTTAAGTGCAAAAAGATGACTATTTCCATCCTTGATCAAGAGATCCTGTTTCCTTATACCCTCAATGGCTCCCAGCTGCTTGACTGCAGTTCGGTAAGAGATTTGGGCATTAAAGTAGATAAGAAGCTTACATTTAACAAGCACATAACTCAGGTAACTGGCTCTGCTTTAAAGTCCCTTGGGTTTCTGGTGAGAACTTGTTCGCAGTTTGAAAACATATCAAGTTTGACTGCACTGTATGATTCTCTGGTTAGGTCTAAGTTATTGTATGGCTCTGTGCTGTGGTTTCCCATATACAATGTTTATGTTAATAGGTTGGAGTTTGTACAGCGTAGGTTTTTCAAATACCTCTCCTTTAAAGTTGATGGGGTATACCCCAAGAGAGGTATTGAACAGAAATGTCTCCTCGAGAGATTCAATTATTTATCACTAAAGCTCAACACTGTTCTATCTAGTCAGATGCTTTTATACAGACTGTGCAATAATAAAGTGGATTGTTCTGCACTTTTAAGCCAGTTACCATCCTGGGCACCTCTTCCCAACACCAGGAGACATCACCTGTTTTATCCTCTAGTCAGTTTGACTGTTATTTGCAAATATATACCTATATTTATACCGAGATTTATACTTTTTATTATAAAAATGTAAATTGGGAAGTACCTAAGTAGGTATGTCTCAGATTAGTTATCTGATTGACTACTCAAATAGTTGTTGACATGTTTTGTATTTTGTTAGAATGTTTGACAGTTATTATTACATTCTGTAATATTTGTCAATTTTTTAGACAGTATTGAGTCAAACACTGAAACTACCTATGCAGCTGAGGAAATGCAATATTTATAACAATCGTATGGCAAGCAATTGACATTTTTCCATTTTTGTCAGTGAACAAGACATTTAAATTGACAAGGCTTACTTGCAATAGCCTCTAATTGATGCACACAATTGTATATAAACCAAACGTTGTACGAAACATGTACAACTGAAACAAAACCTCATCTAATCCTACCAAGATCCATAGGATTCTGAATTTCATGTCGTGTGTCACAACTATGGAAATCAGAGGAGCAACTTCTTAATAGATTTAAGTTAGGAGCCAGGTTCTGTCAGAAAGAAGGTCATTATGATGGAAATTTTGGGACCAGTTAAATGCTGTACAAGATCAAAACTGGATGAGCTGTGTGGTTCCTGTTTTAGAGTATTCAAGGATGGAATGTAAACTGATTAACCACTATAACAATTGTCTAGTGGGGTCAATTAGGACTACAGGCACCACAGCAAAATGAAATGCTTATTACGAACTCGATTATGAATTACATTATCTTTTTGAAGAATAGACTCCTTTAGCTCCACCATCCCTACTCCTACTAAAACATAAACTATTTTATATATATGAATTTCCTAAGTATACTTACAAATTTCGAAAAACATTGACTCTGTTCTTGTATTCCAAAAAAAAATTACACAAAATGTGTTATTTTCGTAGCAGTCTACAGTCTAGTAATATTAATATTAGTATCTATCGTAGGGTCATTATCGTTTAGTCTAAATAATCGTTTAAGGTTATTATAAATCATATATCTATTTTTTTACGTATATGTTAGAAATAATAACAATTAAACAGTAACCTACAAACAACAGTCTCTCTAGTGCAGTGTTGCCAGATCAGTTTTACAGTTAGGTAGAAGATTGATATCAAAAAAATAGTAGATTGATTAAAAAAATAGTAGATTACAAATTCACTGTCTAGCTTTAAAAAAAACATACCTATTCATGGTTCATGGTAAAACTGAAGTAAAGCAGAACTAATACCACTAACCACTAACAGTAAACTAATAACACCTGTTATTCAGTCGGGTGTAAACCATTGACGCCGACACAGACACACAAGTGACAATAGGCGGAAGTGACAAGTCCTAAGTATTAGTCAAATGCTAATGACATTTAAACGACTCAAAGAACGAGCCGGTGAATCCCTTATATCATTTCCTTTTATACAATGCTTATATGTATATACAACTAGTGGTGGTAGTGCCATCTTTTAAAACTACTTAAAAATAGCAACGTAATTCCACTTCAAAAAAATACTTAAGATGTTATGTTAGAATTTTAAGATTTCTGTTTAATTTTTTAATTTTTTCTTGTAGTTTTAGGATATTTATTCAAGTATTCTGTTTTTCTCTAAATAATAGTAGAATTTACATTTAAGAAAGTAGAATAGTAGCCAAAGGACAAAAATAGTAGATCTACTATAAAAATAGTAGATCTGGTAACACTGCTCTAGTGAACGGACACGGAGCTTTCAAATGGAAATGCGTCCGTTTCCGTTTGTCCGTTTCTGATGTCGATAATTCGCCTCTACAAATTTTGGCCTTCACTCATGCGTACGTGCTATTTCATGTATTTTTCAAAGTTCTTTTTTCTTGCGTTTGGGCATTGCCATGCATAGAAAAATAAAATATATATGTTGCCATGGGTTAGATCAGGACAGAGGGACACGCGTGAAGTAAAATATTAGAACGACAACACCGGGCTGCTGCCAAATGCTCAGGTGTGCAAGAAGTGTTTAAGTAATTGAAGATAAACGTAATGGGAGTATTCTAGCTAACATTTATATTATAGTCGCCTTATGACAAGGTGCGACACTGTACGTTCGATACGGACATGCCTCCCGACACCCGGCACTCTCCGCTGACTTCCATGTCTTCGTGATGCAACCAGTTGTTTGTAAGTCCGTTGATGGTCTAGGGGTCTGGTTAGCCTTCACTTCGGTGACTCGGGTTCAAATCCCGTCGGTTTTTTGAAATGAAACTTCTTAACGCGCGCCGAGAGTAAAATATGAAGGTCGCGACAAGACGAGAGGCCACGGCCTGCCGCGCTGGCAGCGTAACAAAAAAGCGTTACGATATTTTATTGTGATACCTTTGTTAGTTTATAAGCAAAAATGTGAGATTTTGATTACCTGGTCAAGATATAACCGAAACTTTTATGAAGAATATTTCTTTTATTTAGGCCTTCCCTTTTTGTTAATTGAGTGGTATAATTAAAAAAATTACTTTTTAACCAAATCCGTTACGATATGTATAAGATTTTAATGTGATATCTTTGTTAGTTTACAAGCAAAAAATATGGGATTTGGATTTGCTCTATTACCTTGTCAAGACATAAGCGAAACTTCTATGAAGGTTTTTTTTTTTTCATTGAGGCCTTCCCTTTTTGTTAACTGAGTGGTATATTTAAAAAAAAACTACTTTTTAACCAAATCCGTTACGATATGTATAAGGCTAGGGCGTATAAGTTTAAGAATTTTCACTTCAGATATGCGCACATAGTCCACACGTTTTTTTTTTAAGGTTAAATTTCTCAACAGTGTTTTTCTTGATTTTGGGTATATTTTGGGTTAGTTTTGGTTAGCACTGGGTATGTTTCCTTTTTTTGAGCCTCCGTAGAGAGCGAAGCGAGCGGAGGGCCGTGCGAAAAGTGAAATATTACTTAGTGTAATACGTGCCCGTACTTTGTTAGCACTTTCTACGATATATTTTGCTTTACCTAACTAAACACCAGGATATATTTAACAAAAGCCGTATTATAGTGGATATACAGCAGCTTGCATGTGTTTCCGCGAATACATTCCACTGCACTCAATACATATTACTTCTGGGATCCAAGTGCCGGGAGTGGGGAGCCGGGTACCGGGAAAGTACTGCTAACTCTTCACGCATGGCCCTCCGCTCGCTTCGCTCGCTCCGTGGTGCCATCAGTTAAAAATAACTGAGACTAACCCAAATTTACAAAAAGAAACGTTTATAACCTCATGTAATGGTTAAGTATATAGCCTGTATATCGACGGGATATTGTAACTATTAAATATTTAGCAATGAAACACCTTGTATATCATGCAAATTTTAATCCAAAAGGA
>MU184376.1:0-23524 GCA_016904865.1 Pissodes strobi | reverse complement strand
TCCTTTTGGATTAAAATTTGCATGATATACAAGGTGTTTCATTGCTATGTTTCGTACATGCACACAGCCTTTACCCTTCATTTTATTAAATATTTCCATAAACTGCTTACTGTTGCACACATAGCAAAACACGCTGACCTGATTAGGGTTAGTTTGGGTTATGTAAGGTGACTAGGTTGAATTAAGATCATTGATACCATTATTGTAAGACGAACCATTATACAATCAATATACATAGAGTTAAGTAAGATGAAAACTATTATTGAGGTCTCGGATGAACGAACCTGACTCAACCTAGAAGCTCAAGGAACCACACTATGGCAACCCTTTCTTCAGTTATTATAACACTTAAAAAATAAAGACAACATGCATTGCCCCCAGCGGGAATTAGAATAAGAATAAGAATATATTTATTTCAAAGACCAATACAATTTTGGTATAGAAAAAGTCAAATGGTATTACATGCACAGCATACAATACCTCAATGATTGCATGCAATACAAACCAACTTGAAACTATTTATTAAATTTACCATATCCATCACACTATGACAAATTTAACATTAAGAATTCTTCAACACTATAAGCACTATGATTTAAAAGTACCTTTTTAACCTCAAGCCTATAAGATTTAATATTATAATCATTTTAATCCTAGGAGGTATCTTATTAAAAAGTTTTATTCCCACATAGGGTGGGCTCTGTTCAAACAAAGATAATCTATGTGCAGGCACGATCAAATTATTCCTGTGAATCGTATTATAATTATGGAAAGTCGCCTTCGAAACAAACTTGTGTAGATTCAGTTTCACAGAAACAAGCAATTCCATTAGGTAAATACTTGGCAAAGTGAGTATCGTAAGCTTGTAAATAAATCACGACAAGAATGTCCCTGACTCACCCCTATCATACTTCTAATTGCTCGCTTTTGCAGTCTAAAGACCCTCCGAAATTCGCTTGATGCTCCCCAGAATACAATACTATATCTAATTCTTGAGCAAAACTAAGCATAATAATATGCCAATACAGTGCTCTTACTTGCTATACATCGAAGTTTACCAATTGCGTAGCACATAGAGGATAGTCTGCTACACACTTCATTAACATGAATTTTCCAATTAAGTGCAATGTACAAGTTCAAGTCCAGAACCTTAGTGTGCTCCACCTGTGCAATAGTGTGACGTATCTGATCTAATTAACAAACTTTCATTCATTTGGGAATTCCTAGGGGTAAGCTGATTGAAAACTGTTTTGGTGGTATTCAAACGAAGCCTATTGTGATTAAACCAAGAGCCGAATGTATCTAACATACGTTGCAGTTTGCTCACTGAAACAGCAGTTGAGGACTCCTAACATAACATAACCAAGAATTGTCGTCAGCAAACATGGTAAGATCTTCTATGTGATCCACAGTAGATGGCAGATCATTGGCGCATATCAGAAATAACAGAGGTCCAAGGATGGAACCTTGTGGAACCCCGAGATCCTTGAAAACCACTGATTTCAACAATCTGAGATCTAAAAGAAAGATAGGATTTCACCCATTCCAGGACTTTCCCTCTTAAACCATAACTCCCGAGTTTGTCAATCAGCAGCTGATGGTCTACCAAGTCAAATGCCCTGCTAAGGTCCATGAAGAGTCCCAAACATTTATCGTTTTTATCTAGATGGTTATAGAGTTCGCCCAAAAACTGCAACATAATTGAACGCAGGACGTCGATATTCCAAACGCAGAATCTTACTACCAAACCATTTACACCTGCTAGAATAAACTGACTCCACCGTAGATAGAGTGAAAGTAACGTTAATCCACCAATCAGAAGCAACTAATATAGCATAGTGGCGTATGACTGTAAAGGATATTAAAATGCGTATTAGGGTAAATAGCGGCAAACGGGACGGAAATGTGCAAGCAGAAGGAGACGGCAACGTGCAAACGGCTGTGACATCATAACCATGCGTAGTGATTTTACGAGTCTGCTCAAATATATATGCATGTCGGATATGTTTACACATCAATGTCTCGAGTACTAGCAGACTCGCTCTTTTTTTTCTCACTTCACACATTGCCCTCCGTTCGCTCCGAGGCGCAACCAAACAAAACTAACCCAAATTAAAAAAAAATTGAGCGAGTCTGCTAGTACTCGAGACACTGATGTGTAAACATATCCTATATCGACATAATCAACATGAAAATCTAATGCCACCTTAGGCCGCGTGACGCCATAATATAGGCAACCACTTATTTGGAATTGGTTGCCAGGGGTTAGAAAGAATACGTTTTATACTAACGGTTACAGACAGCCTACAAAACACATTGCCGTCACAGATACCGCCTGACGTGCGTTGTTTAATGTTTACATTTGTAACGTTCCCCTTCGCTCGCTACAGGGGAGCAACGAACAAAAACTAATCAAAGCTAACCCAAGGCATGCCCAAAATTAAGAAATTTTTTTTTTTACAAATATAACCTCAAGAAAATAAAAAATTGGATTTAAACTAGCCGTAAATATCAACGCGAGCGTTGCGGGTAAAAGCTAAAAGTGTCCTATGTTCTTTACTATACTCTTGAAAATATCTGTACTAAATTTCATGATGATCGGAACAGTTTATGCGTGATAGCGTAAGAAACAAACAAACAAACACATTCGCATTTATAATATTAGTTAGGATTCTTTAATAATACATACTGGCAGCTTCGGAGTAGCCTAATTTACTGCACGAATTTGACACGAAAATCTAATGCCACCAGGAATAACATCAACATATGGACACAGCTTATTTACCTAGTTATTTTGGACCGACATCCTTTGATTTGGGAAAGTCACTAACCAAATTTTGCAGATTTTAGATAAGAGCTATGACTCAATTTTGTTTTAAACGTCTGGGCATCTGAATAATACATTTGACAGTTCGTTCAATTTAAAATAATAATATGCTTTTTATCGTCTAAAATCCGTTTAAAAACGATTTTAAATTGCAAAATAGCCGTGGTTTCGGACAAATTTGTCGTGAATTTTGAAGCAAAAATTCATTTTAGATTCAAGCGTCCGGTAAAAATAAACTGTGCTATGGATCCAATGCGAATATAATATAATAAATAATACTTTTGACGGTGCGTTTAATTTAAAATATGCTTTTTTATCGTCTAAAATCTGTTTCTGGTTTTTAGTTTTGAATATATAGACTTTTGAAAGTCATTCTATCTTTTCTAGTGGCGTGTTTAATATCCTTTTAAAACCCAAACTAACCACGTTCGGAATTCAGCTGAAATTGTGCAGAATATGACTTAACCTTAAACAGCCACGGTCGCAAAATATAAATCAAGGCAGCTTTGCCAATTCTCAGTTCCCATTACTTTTAATTTAAATGAGTATTATTAACTTCACGCATGGCCCTTCGCTCGCTCCGGGGCGCAACCAAACAAAACTAACCCGAACTAACACAAATTTAAAAAAACATAACCTTAAAAAAAGAAAGACAACACACACACAAGACATCACAAACACAGAATCTGACCACTATGTCACCAGAGCTATCGAAAGCCATTTGCTGACACGTAAAGACATGGGTAATTCTATACGTTTGGCTAACGTGGCCAAGAATCCAATAATTGGCAATGTTGTGCTCCCTCTCAGCTGATTTATATTATATAGACTCAAAGCTATAAGTAGTTATACTATCATACATACTCCTATAAATGACCGTTCTGTAGTTTTCTTGTCAATTCACCGTTTTATGATGTATTTCTTTTCTTTCTATCCACTTAAGGATGACATCAATCCGGTAAATCCATCCCTGAAGAAAGAAAGCGCCTAATTTCTCCATGGTGAAATATGAAATTTTAACAACGGACAGCCATGTTGAAAGAAGCAGCAGTCTCTATCAGTAGAGCTTTCCCGTACCACATCAGAGGGCTTCAGAGTTGAGCGCGCATACGGAAGGCTACAGCCCTCCATACGCGCGCATTACATTGTTGACAAATAGCATATCTTTAGGGACTAGCGAATTGCTGTCAACCGGTGCGTAGCTTAGTGGTTGGATGCTTAGTCTGCGATACGGCGGCCCGGATTCGATTCCAGTGGCAAGACATTTATTTTTATTTTTAATATTATGTGTAAAACGCTTATTGCTTCATTTTGGGCATGAATTGGGTTAGTTTCTGTTGGTTGTACCTCCGTAGTGAGCGGAGGACTATGCGTGAAGTGTAATATTAGAAATGTTTGTCAATAATGTGATGCGCGCGCAACTCTGTAGCCAACTGTAGGGGCAACCATGATACAATAAACGTAAGGTATGATATCGCGCAGGCGACGATTCGTCTGTGACGTCATTGCGAGCTTTCTTTGGCGCTGCGCGCCGGCCGGCATTTACAACATGAACGAACGTGTGCTTTGCATTTGAGATTCGTATGTTTTAGATTAAAATTTTGTTGGCGTTACTGTTCCTTAGACGATGTTTGTTGGTATTTTTAATTAAAAAACGTTTGATTATGAGGTGTGCTGTGGACGGATGTAAGGTGGATAACCAAGGCAAAAACTTTGATAGGAATATAAGGTGTTTCACTTTTCCCAAAGACAAAATATGTGTAATAAATGGGTTCACCTGTGTTTTCGTAAGGATAAATTTAATAAAACTGCTTCACGTATTTGCTCAAAACATTTTGAGGCAGATGACTATGTACAGGGTGGCCCGTTTAAGACGGGCCTATACCTTATCTCGAAGACTACAATGGTTGCAAAAAAAAATTAAAAACAAAGGTTGTTCCTAGTAAAACGATCTTTACTTTTTTGTATTTTTTTAATCTTTACTTTTTTATATACAGGGTGGTCAAAGAAAGTTACACTTTTTAAATGAAACAACCTATATTTTATTACATTTTTGGATTCTACTTAAAATTCTAATCATATTAAATTTGATGTATGATGTTATACCTCTAGAGTTAGTAGTTTCATAGCTATAAACAGTTGAAAATAGGTACTGTGGCTTCTTTTCACATTGGTAGCAGGAAGACCATTAAAGATGGAGTAAAATTAATTCCACATTCCTATCTTAACTTTCCAACAGCTATCTGATGGTACTAACTGATGGTACCTACAGAGGTACCAGATTTGGTACCCATGGTACCACCTGCCAATGGTACCTACCGTGGTACCAGATTTGATACCCATGGTACCACCTGCCAGTGGTACCTACCGATGTACCAGATTTTGTACCCATGGTACCACCTGCTAATTAGTACCGTCAGATAGCTCTTGAAAAGTTAAGACAGGAATGTGAAATTAATTTTACTCCATCTCTAATGGTCTTGCTACCATCAGGATTTGATAAATTTAACAATTTGTAAAAAAAAGAAAGATGACTAAAATTATTATTTAAGAAAAAATATTATTATCGATTTCCTTTTTTTTGCTGTCGATTGGCCAATACTCAATAAACGTTTTTTAGATAAAAGTAAAAGTTTATTATGTTTCTCAAAAGATGCTGTTTTTAATACAACTGTTTTGATCCATTCATCATAAAAGTTATGTTGAATATATTTTTTTTTCTTAGTATTTTTATAGTATTAATATGTAATAATTAGTTTTTAATTTCACCCAGGACACAAATTTTCTTAAAAAATAGAGAAAATAGGTAAAACATAATGATTATGTGCCTATAAACGTATGCATTTCAATAGAAGCCAATCACGCAATGACGTCAATGCGCGGAGCGAACGAATTTGAGACGGTTAGGTATCATACCTTCCGTTTATTGTATCATGAGGGGCAACCACTATGGGCGTTTTCACACTGCCCGACACGACAACGACACGACAACGATGCCGACACGATATCCGACAGGTGGTTTACACATTTCAACGACACGGCACATGCAGTTGTTGTGTGTCGGTACTTAACAAATTCTATATATTATATTTATTTTATTTGAGGCGTAAAAAAAAGGCATTTATGGGGACATCCAACAATACCGAGATGTTTACGGTACATCCCATTATTAAACTGAGATATTTAGAGGCGACTTTACTATACTTTGTTTGAGAAGTTGGTTTATGACCTAATTAAGTACATACTTTAATTATTTTCCTATGAGCAAAAATTCATTTGACTACATATTAGATAATTTAATTAATATTTTATTATGTTCATGGGTTTCCTCCCAAATACAGGGCTTAGATTCCACTAATTCAATCAATATAACGATGTCATATTTGAAACTGGTATTTTTCTTTAGTTTCACCTATAAATTCAAACAAACATCAGTGATTCCACACACCACGTACAAAAATATGGACGAAAATCGCCACGACACGACAGGATTGCTTGCTTCTCAACGACATGTCGTTTCCTGCAACGACACGACACCGACATGTCGTAGAGTGTGAAAGCATTCCCATTTAATTATATGAGATAACGAGTCCACCGACATCGTTGTCGTTGTCGTGTCGGCTAGTGTGAAAACGCCCTATCGGGCACTACGTGTTTATAGAATATAAGAAAAAGAAACGGACAACTCATGGAGGCACTCCAAATTCTTGCTTTGTTTTTGTTTACATTAATTTTTCTAACCTTAAAAACTAAACGTAATTATTAATTAATTAGTAATTTGGAGTATATTTAATCAAGTTATTAATAATATATATCATGGTGATAGCTCTTGGATTTGAGGGTAGTGCTAATAAATTAGGTGTGGGTATAATAAAGGATGGAGTTGTTTTAGCTAATCCAAGGAAAACTTACATTACACCGCCAGGCGAGGGCTTTATGCCAAAAGAAACTGCACGACACCACCGGGAAAAAGTTCTAGAAGTTCTTAAACTATCCCTGCAAGAGGCCAAGGTAAGATATATTTAAAATAACTACCAGATGTATAAAATTTAGCTTGAAAGTTAGAAGCATTTCAGTATAAACCCTGAAATGCCTACACTAGGGCAACGAAAAATAGCAATTTTTCTATAAAAATTTCTTCATATCTGCTTTGAACATGTATACAATAGAGTGAGGATATATATTATTTTTAGTGTTTTTCTAAGAAGTAAAGTCAGTAAAGTGCCCATAGATTTCGGCAGTCAACCACTAACGTCTACGTACGCCAATTTTGGTAGCAGCCCAGTGTTATTTTAATATTTCACTTCATGCATGACCCTACGCTCGCTTCGTTCGTTGCAGGGGCTCAATGAACAGAAACTAACCCAAGGCAATACCTAAAATCAAGGGAAAAACGACTTTGAAAAATATATGCCAGGAGGCTCAAAATTGGCATATCTAGACGTGAATCAATTACCCTGGCAACGTCATAACCCAAGTGTCATGCGCATACGCACAATCGCCTACGTTACCTGATATACCTACGTGCAACAGGGAATCATTTGCTGAAATGCAAAAAATAACACATTTAATACCTTTTTCAAACTGGTTAGAAATCTTAATTAATCCTCACTTAATATCCCGAAAAACTAGATTCTATTTAGAAATATTCACATCATAATTGCTCATAAGTTGCCTTAGAGTGATATTTGAATTTTAAGAGGGATGTTAGCCCTTCCTTGGCTCTGCAAAACTTAAAATGGCCTACTTTGTATCATCGTAGATACATTTTTTTTTATAAAATTATAATTTATAAATTACAATCTGACATTCCTTCCTTGCGGGACCTCAAAGATGCACTGCAGTCACCTCCCTATATAGGTAGGAATGACCATCAGTTTAAGATTGCTCCTCTAAGATTTAGGACAAATGTTTTATATTATTCTCCAGTGGGTGTGGGAGTGAGACTGTGGAACCTTTTAGACAAGTCTTTTTTTCATGATGGCTTACCTACTCAGTCTCTACTTATTTAAGAGTACCTAAGTTAAATTAAATAGGTTGGGAACCCAGTTTTACATTTTAGTTTAGTGATTTGTTGTGTTTATTAATTTTTAGTTTAGTGTGTTTATTCAAATGAATAAATAAAATAAATAAATATGTCACCACATTTCAATATTTTTTACAATAATCCCTTATATACCATGGATAATATTTATGTAGCTATAGGGAGATGTTGTCACTTTAGTCTCGTAAGCCGATGTCTAAGGTCAAATCCAGATTCAATGCCAAAATACAATAATTATTGTAGTACTAAGCATCTAACCACTGAACCAACGCCACTAGTGTAGTTGGCGTTGACTAAACCACCAAAGCACTTCCGGCCGCGATATTTCAGATACTAGTACACTTGTGAATGCATGCGGTTCATGCGGTTTAAAGACCTGCTTATTTAAAATATGACAAATATTTAAAGTACATACTCAGATAGTTAAAATTATTAACACATATATTAAAAACAAGACTAAATCGTGTATTAAAATGAAAATTAAGAGGGCACATTTAAAATGAAATTAAAATTGGTTTTCAAGGTATTCATGTGCACTATAAAAGGCAGTTGTGATTAGGTTTTCTTTTATCCTCCCTTTAAATAAAATAAAGGGAAGGTTTCTTACTTTCAGAGGGTTTTTTAAAAAATATATGGCCATGAAGTCCTCTAAGTAACTCTTCTTCAGCCTACAGTAGATAGGGAAGGTTTGGTTTTAATGTTATGCCTATGAATATCCTCATAAGATAAGTTCTATCCTTGTGTTTATTATTCCGCTTAATATGAAGGAGAATTTGCAAGCTATTTATTGGGTGGGATAAATTAAGACTCTCAGATGAACTAAAGCAGTTGTGCAAAATTATTAGTGCTCTCATTTCCACAACCATCCCACTATTGATTATACTATTGTATTACCTAATTTTAAAAACTTACAATATTTCCCATGCATTTATTAAGTTGGTTATTAAGTTTGACTAACTATGTATGTATATGAATGACTGCTTTACTGTCAGTTAAGTATTTATAGTAAAATACTTCTTAGTATTTTTTTTTTTTTATTTTTTTTTTATTTATTTAAAAAAATACATTTATCACGTGCTGTAACCAACATCATAGTAATTAATAACATTTTAAATTCAAACATCAACAATTTGACAATTCTAACAATCCACTTAACGACTAACAGCATCAAGTACTTAATTTAGTTTTAACATCATTAGAGAACTCTCATCATAGTTATATTGCACCTAGGTGACTGAACACCCGTATGTGCAAATATGCCATAATCTGACATTCAAGGCAGTGTTGCCATTTTCTTGTCAAATAAGTACTGTAGTAACAATTTCCTTAACCTAAAATATCCAATACACACACAATCGACAACCACCAACAAAGTGAGTAAATTTTAGAAAAGCTGCATAAATTTATCATTATTTTTTACAATGAACGAAATACATTGCTTTTTAAACAAATGTCTCTGTTTAATCCCTCTAACCTCACCAGGTACAAGGTTGTAACACTTTGGACCTAAGTAATTAATATATCGATGACTGATATTTTTAGTTCCAATAGGTAGTTCCAAGTGTAAATTAACCTTATTTCTGGTGCTATAAGAATGATTAACCAAGTTCAACAAATCAGGACGATCATGGATATATACACAGACAACAAGTATGTATAGCGATCTAACATTGAGTGTCTGCTCATCATACAGTAGGGATGTTGAGTACAGCTTAGGCTTCCCGTTAATCACTTTCAGTATATAATTCTGAACAGTATTTAATTGTTTTAAAGCATTTGAGTACAGGCCACCCCAAACTAGCAAACCATATCTGATCAATGATTCCACAAGAGCCTTATATACTATTGTTAATAAGTTTTTGTTTAATATTTCCCGTAGTATATAAAATTTATATATTAATTTGCGTATATTCGAGGTAAGCCTTAACGCATGTTCATCCCATCTAAGATGTCTATCAATTATAAGCCCAAGGTATTTAATTGAATCCACTGCCCCAACCATGCAATCATCATCAACAACAAGCATATCAAAATGTGGGCGATTAGCAGAGGTCAAGGAAAAGGCAATAAACTTGGTTTTTTCTACATTCAGTGTTAATTTAAAAGTTTTAAGCCAATCCATGATCTTTGAAATACCCCTCTCAGCATGCAACTTGACCTCTCCCCACGACGGTCCATTAAATATTATAGCTGTGTCATCAGCATATGATACCACAACGCCCCCATCTAACTCAATATCTGTCAAAGAACTTATGTAAGTAACAAACAGAAGCGGTCCCAAAACAGTGCCCTGTGGCACCCCAATCTCAACAGTTAAGGGTTCGCTAAACTCATTATTTATTCGAACAATTTGTTTTCTTCCCCGTAAATAGCTTGCAAAGACATCCAACACGATGCCACGAAGACCATAGCCGCCAAGAACATCCAATAGGGCGTCATGTGGCACCGTATCAAATGCCTTGGCAAGATCCAAGAACACTGCTAAACAGGATTCGTTATTGTCTAAGTGGTTAATAACATTTTTTGTGAGCTCATACATGGCATCCGCCGTACTTTTACCATTTACAAAGCCAAACTGTCGAGCTGACAAAATATTATTTCTTAGAAGAAACCGTTCTAGTCTAGATTTCAGGCATTTCTCCAAAATTTTGGCAAAATTATTAATGACACTTATCGGACGATAGTTATTTATATTAGTGGGATCTCCGGCCTTGAAAATGGGGGTAACAATGGCCACCTTAAAATATGAGGGAACAATTCCGGTTGAGAAAACAAGATTAATAATATGTTTCAATGGTTTAATAAATTCCACATGAAACTCCTTTATCAACTCGGAAGTAAGCTTGTCTGTACCAGGAGAACAGTTGCTCTTTAGAGAATGTATGCACTCTATAATCTCTGCATCTGTAACCGGACTTAAAAACATAGAATCAGTAATATTTGGTTGAAGGTGAAAAGGGTTCTGAGCATTTCCAATTTTATTAAACATTCTCATACCGATCTTATTAAAAAAATTATTACAGTAATCCGCCATATCTTTGGAGTTTCCAAATTGGTGCATATTGTCATCTTTAATATGAATTTTGCAAGTTTCCCGATTATTTTTCTGATCTGTGGCTTCAGCCAATATTTTATAGATTTTTTTAAAATCTTTTGAGTTCTCTTCAATTTTAGTTTTATAATATTCATATTTGGTTTTTTTAATTAACTTTTGTAAGGTGTTTCTATAGCTTTTATATGCTTCCTGATTGTGATTAGTTTTATTTTTTAGAAGGTGTTTTTTCATTCGATCCCTGGTTTTTATAGAGTTAACAATTCCATTAGTAATCCAAGGCTTAATTTTTTTAAATTTCAAGCTTGCAAACTTTGTTTCTGTGGATTTCTTAACAATATCACTTATGATAATGGAGAACCGCTCCGTGACCCACTCGACATCAGTAGAGCCCACTAACACCCCCCAATCTACCTCTTTTATTAAATTACCAAAACTGACCGAGTTAATAGTTTCAGTCACCCATGTCTCACCTTTTTTGACAGTTTCATTATAATTTTTGTTGTTAATATTAGTGTTAAGATTAATCATTATAGGGAAATGATCAGTCACGTCAGACTCCATGATGAAGGAATCAGAGTCACAAACATTCTTTATCTTATTTCTCAGAAAAACATGATCCAGACAGGACATTGCAGTTGTAGTGACACGAGTGTAGCCATTGATCATTGATTGAAAACCAAACATATTTAGTATTGACATATACCTCTTGTTATAATTATCCTGATTTTTTAGTATATCTATATTAATATCACCAATAAAGACTTCAATTTCACCACATGCATTATTTGATAAATAGACCTCTAGATCATTCAAGAAGCCTTGAACATCACTAGACGGCGGCCTGTAACAGCATGTGATCCCACATGATATCCCATCAATTTCGAACTTTAATTTTGTAAGAGTTACTTTTGATGTTCTTAATTCAGTATTGGTAAATTCCACGCTCAATCCCAGCTTGGTAAAGATGAACAGACCATCATTTTGATTAAACCTTGCATTATTGTAATAATTTACATAACCTTCGATGTTAAAAGAAGCAGCATCATGCACCTTCCAGCATTCACTCAATATTATAATGTCATTATAATTTAATTTATAAGTATGTAAAAAGGCTAGAAGATTATCAAAGTTTTTCTGTATGCTGCGAATGTTTAAGTGCAGTATGCTTAGCATCTTTGTGGACATATCAATGTATCTTAGCAATTCACAACAGTTTATGCCATTTTGCAACTCAGTCTCAAGTGTGTCCAGCTGATTTAATAGATTTACTTCAGTAACCATAGTCAATTTTACCTTTTATTATGTCGAGTAGATATTTGTAAGAAGGACATTCAGAGTTACTGGCCTCATGAGATGTATTGTACTTTGTTTTATACTTTTGGTTAGATTCTACACAGTTGACACACTCTTTAGATAGTCTCGGACACTCTTTGACGTCATGTTCACCCATACAGAACTCACAGATGGTTTTATTGGTACATTCGTCAATCTTGTGGTAGTAGTGTTGACACTTGAAACATCTGGGCACCATGAGATCTTCAAATACTCTGTAACGCTCCCACTCAATATAAACTCTTTTTTCATTTATACATTTGTGAAAAAGTCCTGGAGAACATTCTAAAAATATTGTTCGGCTGTCACTATTTTTATGTTTCTTAATATAGGTCACTGTGAAGTCATCATCGCTTGTTATGAATTCATTTTGTTCCCTTAAACACATTTCAAAGTCTTCTTTCGACATATCCACAGAAACATTTACAATCCTTATTCTGGGTTTCCTTAACTTAGTTCTATGTATTACATACTCCTGGTTTAAAGTTTTTTCAACTTCCTTTTGCAGCTTATCCAGCTCACTCCCACTCTGGCATCTTACAACCATTCCACCCTCTTTCGTAATTCTTGCTGTCTTAATTCCAATTTTCAGGGGAATGCATAATAATATGTACTTAGTAGTAACTTGGAACACATTTTGCTGTAAATGGCTGAGTAATGGATAGGTGTGAGTGAATGTTGTTCTGAACCTTAACTGGTAGTGAACTTTTCAACCTTAAATGCATTGTCCAATTAAATATCATTTTGACAACTATCTAGGTATATGTGAACATTCAAGCACATGTCATGGAACTTCTCAAATGATACTTGAGTTTAGATTTGAAAACTATCCACCCCAGAAAGCTAATCGATTTCATGAAAAAGATTGAGCTTCTGGCCTGGTGGAGACCACAGATACAAGGGTCACAGTGGAGGGCTCCATCTGGGCCCACCCAGATGTACGAAATACGAAAAATACCAGTCACGGTTCAGCTGGACTTTGTTCACTTGCCACAATTAGTAATTAGTTTGCTTGCAAAAAGCCACTATACATGGGACAATTTTTAAGTGAATTCGAGGCATTTTAATGCATAGTATTTCTTGAGGTACTCATTATTGAATAAGTTAGTAGTTAGCCTTATGATGGCATATCATTTAATTGTAAATATAAATACCTAATTTGCATTTTTTTTTTATAAAAAAGATTTAAATTTTTTGATTTTGTGTGATATTAACCAATGCGAGACATGCAATAACTTGCATGGTTTGCTTGTCATTTTGTTAACATAATCTGAAAATTTTGTTAAGATATTTGATTTGGTGTAAAAGAGTAACAAAACTTGTTGAAATCATTCAATTTCTAAATAATTTGTTTTAGTTAGGCCTTATCATATAAAAATTAACAGATGTTGATAAATTTATTTACTTTATTTGATACTTTCCTCCAACAAAAATATATTTTTCCGGAAATGTCAACGTTCGTTAACAAGCCTAGCTCTCATCTTATCTACAAATTTTTGCTTTTTTCTCCACTTCAATGTACAATTGTTTAGAAAATAGATCCGCTTCGGCTCTGGCTCCAGGGCGTAAACAGCACAAGTGCTAGTTTAGTGCTCCTTACGAAGCTGAAAAACCTAAAAGAAACTGGAAAACGGTCGAAGTTTCGAGGAACAATTCTGCCCCTGTTGGTGTTGTGAAGAACGAACAAATCTAAAAATGAAAATGGATAGTAAATGCAAATAACAGTAAAAATCTCGTGCAATTTGTAAAATTTGAACTGACTTTGACAAGATGGCAATAATAATGTCATTTCTTTTAATTACTGGTTACTGGTCTTTTATATTCACCACTAGACACCACAGGAAGGGGAACAAGACCCCCCTCTGAGGACATCCCCGTGATGACTCAATCCTAACTACCTCATCTCCCAGTCTAGCCTCGATTTTCCGCTCGGTGAGCATGGAGCGGATCCAGCTCGTTATGACCGGAACACCCCCGTCCGTTCCACCGATTGGAAAATCGAATCCACGGTTGTGTTGTTGATGCTTCTTCAGTATCCACAAACACGCACACCGATAGCCGTCCGCCCCCAGCCATTCCTCCAGCCTGGACACCAGGTGGTGAAGAGCAGAGTCCACCGACCTGCCCGTACGATATGCTGTTCCAGACTCAGAGGGGTCCTTAGAGCCACCAGAGGTATCGGTCCACTAGCCTTTCTAGGGTCTTCATCAAGAAGCTAGTGAGACAAATGGGGCGATACGATTTCGTATCGGTGTAGTCGTCCCTTCCCGCCTTGGATGTGAACACCACTCTGCTGTGCTTCCAGGGCACATACCCGTGTGCGATGGAGGCCCTGAAAAGGTCCATCAGCGGCGTGCTAAGGAGTCGCTAAGACCTCATCCTCACCTGCCGCTTTAAACGGGGCAAAGGTCTCGATTGCCCACCTTCATATTCAATTTCAATTTATTCAACAACAACATTTACAAATTACAATTTTTACAAAAGGAAAGTACAGCATTTTTATTACTTATGACTAGTGAGTGGCATACCTAGATGTTCAAGACATCTGTATGTCTCCCTAATGTGGCCAACATAATTGACTGTAATAATTTCAATAATATTTACATTTGTATAATACTCAAAGTACGAGTCGGTTCTTGGCTAGACCAAATGAAGGAACAAAATTGTAATAAAACTTAAAGTACAAATAAAAATGTAAAAAAAGGAAAACAAAGGAAAAGACAAATGAAAGAGAGAGAGAGAGAAAAACTGGCAAGCAAATATAAACCCAGGGAAAACAAATAATCTGAGGGTTCTTTATCTAACCAAATATGCTCGGTCCCTAATCCTTAAAAAAACCTCAGTATTTTCCAAGATAAAAGTCTTGCTATTAATGTTGAATTGTAGGTGACCACCTGTTTGGCAGTGCCATAGTCAGCCCTAATGCTGAACACGGCCCCACTCCCCGCCTCCCCGGCCCTCGCCTGTTGAGCCTGGGAAGTGTGTGGTCAGTAGATGGTGCACAGTATCCGCCGGTGACGACGTATAGCCTCCACGAGTGGGTCACTTGACAGCAACTTGCAGAGCCTAACAGTGGCCGGGTTTGGGACACCCCTCCACAGTAGGCCCTCCAGGCGTTCATTTGGGACCACCTCAGTACCTTTTTGTACTGCCCCTGGGCCTCTTTATATAGGTTCCAGTCGGGGTCCCAGTCTATATCGACCCCGCTGTATTTAGCCCTATCAAAGAGCTCAAATTCAAATTCAAAGTAGCTTTATTGTCCGAATACCTACTTAGTACACATTGACAAAGCCATGCTTAACTTAACTTAACTTAAATCTACAAAAAAAAGGAAGTTAGTTTAATTAAAAACATCCAATCTAAATTTAACTAAGATAGTCAAGCCCAATTTCTATTAAGTCAACAAAGGATAAAGTATAAAGTAGGACCACTATTACTATTTGCACAAATAAAATAGGACATTATACAAAATAAAACGAAGTGTAATAAAATATAATATCAAGGAACAATAAAAGCAATATACTACTGTAATTCACAGACAAAACAGACCAAATAAAAGTAATACAGGTAAAACACAAAATACAATAAAGAGTTTAACATTTGTCTAGTTCAAAAAGAACTCATCTAAAGTGTAGTATGCCTTTGATAACAAAAACTCCTTTGTTCTATTTCTGAACTTCTTATAATTTTAAACTTTTCTTATTTTTAAAGGTAAATAATTAAAATATTTTTTCCATTATAAACAAATGAGTTTTTGACCAAAGTTGAATGTGGAATAACCAAATGTAGGAGATAAGGACGGCGAACACTATAATGACTGTTTCTAAATAATTCATTTCCATATTTTTTATAGACAATGCATACGGTTCCCATTATAAAAATACAACAAAGAGTTAACATTTTTTGTTCCAAAAAGAGATGACAAGAATAATGCCTTATAACGACACAAATTTCTAGCGGCTCTTTTCTGAAGAACAAACACTGATTCAAACAGATACCGAACGCAGGATCCGCAAAAGCAAATTCCATATGAAAGGCTAGATTGGACTAAGGCAAAATAAGCAGTCCTAGCAATATCCAATCCAAGGTTGTCCGATATAACCCTAAGAGCGTAGCAGCTCAACGCAATTTTGTTTTTTTAAAATTTCGATATGTTCCTCAAATTTTAAACTATTATCTATGGTTAAGCCCAGAAACTTGGTTGTTTCAGGATTTGATAATATCTCATCTTCCAAATGGATATATCTAATATCGCATTTAAAATTTAAAACATTAGTGTTAGAAACATTAGAGGATAAACGATTTTAATCGCACCACTCCTTTATAAGCTACACATAATTCTGAATGACCACAGTGAGGCACTCGACATCAGGACCATGACGTAGAACTGTCTGATCATCTGCAAATGTAGTCATTTTTTCACTGATTGGAGGGAGAGCAAGGTCATTCCCAAAAACCAAAAATAAAAGTGGTCTCAGAATGGACCCCTGAGGTACACTTACATTCAAAAATTCAGAAGTGTTCAGAATGTTCATTGTTAAAAATAACAGTGATCGCTTCGAAAGATGGGAACGGAACCACTCTAGAGCTGCTCCTCTAACTCCATAAATCTCCAATTTTGCTAGCAGTATTCCATGATCAACGCAATCCAACGTTTTCGATAGATTACATCGAGCTTCCTCAGCTGTTTCCTAATGTTCTCCAGAGTGGAATTCCACCAAATAGTTTTCTGCTCTGCAATTTCGTTTAGTCACAGGGCAGCTGCTTGGTAAAGCCCCGGCCATCGATGATCCTATCCAGCTCATCGGCGGCAACGGTATTTCCTCGGCATGTCCCTTAGACGCCAACTTAGCTCCTCCCTATCGAGGTCTCAGTTGGTTGCTCTAACCTGCTCAGCTTTCGCTGAGGAAGGGCCCAGTTCTATAACAATGTATCTGTGGTGGGACATCGAGTCCTCCACCGATACACCTCATCTTGTAGTATTCGGGAACAAAGCCTTGGTGCACAGAGGCAAATCTATGACCGAGCTTCGTTCCGTAGTAAAGAAAGTGGGCTCACTCCATCTATTGGCCATCTGTAGACTCACATAGGCAAATGAATTCCACCAGTTCTTCCCCTATCCGATTGGACCCAGCACTGCGCCCCATACTATGTGGTGCGCGTTGCTATCACATCCAGTCAGGAGTCGGATATTTACCTCCTTGCAGTAGGTTACCAGATCCCTGATTCCCTCCGCCGGGCAGCGGGCTGGGAAGTACGCTGATGCTAGTACCACCCTCTGCACGCCTATGCTTGTAGGTATCTTAACCAGGATAGGGACCAAATCCCTGGTAGCTTTATCCCTTAAAAAAGGCCTCCAGCCCCACTGTCAATATACCTGCTCTAGGGTACCCCATGGGCGGGTCCGCTGTATACAACACATATCCCGCTATGGACAGCCCCTTTAACCTGGATTTGACAATTCAAGCTTCCTGGATAAGTAAAATTGCTGTACCCTCCTCTACTATCTTCCTTCCTGCACAGGTGGGATGTAGCAGCCCTACTATGCTGCAGATTTATCTTGATAATAGCCATGGTAATTGCCCAAGCTTCGTTCGGTCTGGAGAGAGTGCCTCCTCAGTTTGAATCAGACTGACGCAGCTCCTCCTCCGTGGCACTCCGGAGGATTCCCGCCTCTTTACTAGCCCCTAACAGCGGAGCGGCCACGGCAGAACCGGCAGTCTCCACAGAGGCTCCCACATCCACGTCCATGGCGAGCACACCCTCGGAGAGCTCTCACCTGGTAATTTTTTTCCGTAGAGCTTCTGAAACAATTAACACACAGATATTAATCGAAAAGTTACATTGGTGTGGATTTCAAGGAAGTGTGCTGTATTGGTTTTTACAGTAAACAAGAACTCAAAGGGCAAAATACTTGGATAAATTTTCCTCAATTAAAGTTAATAACTGTGGTGTTCCCCAGGGTACAGTGTATGGGCCCAGAATTGTTTGTGCTCTATATTACTAACATTGTTAGTGTGGTTAAGGGGTGTGAAATACAACTGTTTACAGACGACACTATACGTTTTGAAAGGGGTGATACAGTAGATAGCATAGTGAGCTTTATGAATGAAGATTTTGATAGGATGGTTGTGCAACAACAGTTTAAGTATTAATATAAATAAAGCAAAATGTATGATATTAAAATCAAAATTTAATGTAAATATCTCATATAATCATAATGATGTAATGATTCATGGGAACGAAATAGAATAAGTTAGTCAATGTCTTGGTGAATGTAAATATTTAGAACTAATTATATATGAGAGTATTACATTTTCTAATCATGCAATTTATATAACTAAATGAGTTTCAAAGAAAGTTAATTTATTATGTAGAATAATGAATGATTTAAGCATTTGGACTAAACTGCTTATGTAAGATATAATTCTTCCGCATTTTAATTATTGTGCCACCATATTGTATAAGTTTAACAAAGGTAATATTGATGCCCTTTAGCAAAAAAAATAAATCAGGCATTAAGGTGTAGTGTAGGAATTGGCAAAAATTCATGGCCCCCCCCCACGCACATCGGATGTCTAGTAATTGTCGGTGTCAACCATTTCAATCAAAATTGACAAAATAATTATATAAAACAAAGGGTTCCAACTGTTACTCAGTTTGTTGTAGCAATGCGTGCGCAAGGTGTAAGAAGCAAGAACACTACTGACCTAGTTTCTCATTCCGACCTTCCATCTTTATTCTACCAGTTAGTATAATAATATAAGACTGTCCTTTTCATATCTAATTTCGATAAATCTAAATGAATAACGTATTTCTACATTTAAAAATAGAATGAATTGTTGGTGAACCTGCTTTATTTCACCGGCAATTAGTTTGACTGGTTTGTAGGTTAGCTATAACCCTTGCTTTCAATTAAAAAAAATGTAAAAAGGGAAAAATTATTTAAATATCTAAGCGGTTTGAGGATGAATCCTCTTGTATTTTCTGTGCTGCTCCCGTTCTTAATGTAATCCCACTTTGGTAAGGAAACTAACCAAAAATATTTAGCACTAGATGCTATTATTTTTTATTTTGCAGAAGTTCTGATGAAGAAGTAAAATAAATCTCGAAAGCTTGACATATCAGAAAAGGGGTTTTCTTTCTCCCTTAAGGCCAACTAAATTGAAGACTGCCTCCCCACTATCTTAGTTTAGATTTATGTACTAACTAGTCAGTCATGACTACCCATCAGTATATATAATTTGTATGTGTTTCGGGTTCATTTATCTTTTGATTTTAACTATATTCCGGTAGAAATAAAAATCTCGGATTATAATGATTTTAAGAGATTATTAAGAAGGTATGTAGTGATAATAAAATTTTCATGCAAAATAATCGGGCATTTTCACTCTGAATTAGTAGAATCGCATCAGAGTAAAAAGCTGGCCTATTTTTTGCGCAATGCTTCATTTAACTGTGGAATATGCATATACAATTTGAAGTTTATAGTTTAGTTTAAAGGCAACTCATTTAACTAATTAATACTGGATTTATGCTTCATACTTCATGTTACATTAACCTAAGATAAATAACTAAAACAGAGTTTTATCGACAATACTGGAGCATAATTTTTGAACTCGTCGCGCGTTTCGCTAACCATGTTAGCAGAGTTTTAATCATCTTCTGATGAAGCTAATATGGTTAGCGAAAAGCGCCACGAGTAAAAATTCCGTTTCGGTATTGGGAACAAAACTCTGTTTTAATGCATTATGCCGAAGGTTCCAAACTCCAACATAGTTAAGATAAATTAATTAAGAAAACTGATCCATTTATTCGCTTTTCTTAATTTAGTTGAAATCTCTCCTACAAACTATTTCAGAAAACTGGCCCGATTCATTGCCCAGCGTCTCAAATAAGCACGTTCGCCAAGGATTAGTATCGTTGGTGTACTGGATTTATACATTTTCTAAACGTTATTCTCAGGTTATAACTGATTTAAAATTTACGTCGAGTGCCACCGGAATAAGATCTCATTCCAATATCTGGCCGGTCAGAGCATGCATTCAGGTGGTCTATACTAAAGGTTCATTCAACGCTTAGTAGTGGTGGAACCAAACTATCATAGTGCTGATTCGTCGCCCCGGTAAAACTCAAGCGTCAGCATGTCTTACGCTGAGAGGGCTTGTGCTGAATAATAGCGAAGCTCTCAAACTCTGTATTTAAGATTATATAATAGCTGAAGATGTCCGATTTAATTGATGTTCTTAAAAAATTTGCTTTATATACCTACCTAGAATAACACGCAACTATAATTGGTAATGTCTTGACATCTAAACATTAAATCACATAAGATTCTAATAGCGTTACTTCATAATTCGTAGATAGCGCCTGGAGAAATTGACGTCATATGCTACACAAAAGGACCAGGGATGGGTGCTCCGCTCGCCACTGTTGCAATTGTAGCTAGAACAGTAGCACAACTTTGGAATAAACCAATTTTAGGAGTTAATCATTGTATTGGTCGTATCCTTTGAAAAAGTATTCGTGAGGGTGATTTCAATTTCTCATAAAGCTATTAACTTTGTATTATGTTTCGTTATGCAGATACATTATTTAATTAAAACATTCCATAATATTCAGCGGATAATCCTTCAGGAAGTAATAAAGATGGACAAATTCTGGTGAGTTATATATACTATTAAGTCACGTTTTACGATTTGTTCGTTAACTTAAAAAGTTTATATGCAGTGTCACAACGAGTTGCACCTTAAGGGACCGAAAAAGAAATATTTGCCGCTAACTCGAAGTCTATGCCGATCAAAACTGAAATGGCGAGGTTTTATCAACAGTAATATTCTATTTTTTGTTATTATAGTTAATGATAATATAATTGATTTGAGCATATCGAAATTAAGTTTGCGTCTTTAAGGCTTCTCTACGACTTTTTTTGGTGTGTACTAACACAATACCTCCTACAACTAGGCCAGACGGCTTACGCGTGACGTCATCAAAAGTGGTCTTAACTTATTTACAGGCGTATATTGAAATGTGCAATTTCTTTTAAAATTTCACAGTTAAGTAGACATTTTAGATGCAAAAATCTCGAAAAAATATAACAAAAACTTGTGTTTTGTAAATTTATCTTTTTTTATATGTAGTTTGAAACGTAATTGGCCTAATACAATACCTCCTACAAGCTGATATTACTTTAAGCACGACTATTATGACTGATAATGTGTATTACTTATTATTTTTTTTAATCAAAAATTAAATTGCAGTTTACTTACCTTTTTCTGCATACATAAATAATATTTAAGAGCTTCCGGTTAAAACAAGGCTGCGAGTCATGAACTGCCTTTAGACGTGCCTCATTCGATTTTTGTTAAAGGAAAACGAACGCTGCTAAGAAAATTTTTTGAAACATTTTAGGTGATTTTTACAATTTTCAAAGAAGTCAAAGGGCTGTTTTGATTTAGTTTAGTGATGGGCTTATTCGAATGAAAAATAACCTGTTATCCGGTTATTAAAATAACCTGTATTATTCGGTTTTCATTCCACAAGTATTCGAATGAAAAATAACCTGAACCTCATACGTACGAATTCAAATACGAACTACGAAGGAACAAGCCCGACGTATAACGATAAGTTTCGGTGTCGCGTCGATCCGTCGAATGATCAACGAGCAAGAAGCGGTTTTAATTTAGTTATGTTATGAAGCAAGTTTCGACGTTTTAGCTCGAATAAAAGATGAGTTTTTAAATTTCAAATGTACCGGTAGGATGTGGAATTGTGGAAGCCGAACTTGGGGGGTTGAAAAATAGCGAATATTAAGTTAAGATTAAGAGTAGATACTTTGTATTTGTATATTATACTTTTTTTATTAGTATTAGTAGGTGTATTGTTAATGGTTTACTATATAGTAGGTAGATTTAATATTAATTAGGAATATCTAATCTTAATATTTGCATAAACATTTGTCATGTTTGTTTAGTTTTTAGGTTATAGATTGGAATTTGGAATGTAGGAGCAATAGAGCAATACATAAGTCGTAGCGGCAGGAACGTCAAACTGGTGAGAGGAGTTTGATTACGGGGAGTGACGCCCCCGCCATTCCGAGTTGCCATGGGATATGGCCCATCAAATCCCATTCTCCTCCCCCAGGCTGGAGAACACCAAAGTACAAAGTCTGGGGCCGATCAATGACGGTTTGTGACAAGAGGGGCTGCATTGTGTTGGCTGGCAGGAACGTCAAACTGGTGAGAGGAGTTTGATTACGGGGAGTAACGCCCACGCCATTCCGAGTTGCCATGGGTAATGGCCCATCAAATCCCATCCTCCTCCCCCAGGCTGGAGAACGCCAAAGTACAAAGTCTGGAGCTGATCAATGACAGCTTGTGACAAGAGGGGCTGCATTGTATTGGCTGGCAGGAACGTCAAACTGGTGAGAGGAGTTTGATTACGGGGAGTGACGCCCCCGCCATTCCGAGTTGCCATGGGATATGGCCCAACAAATCCCATCCTCCTCCCCCAGGCTGGGGAACACAAAAGTACAAAGTCTGGGGCCGATCAATGACGGTTTGTGACAAGAGGGGCTGCATTGTATTGGCTGGCAGGAACGTCAAACTGGTGAGAGGAGTTTGATTACGGGGAGTGACGCCCCCGCCATTCCGAGTCGCCATGGGATATGGCCCATCAAATCCCATCCTCCTCCCCCAGGCTGGAGAACACCAAAGTACAAAGTCTGGGGCCGATCAATGACGGTTTGTGACAAGAGGGGCTGCATTGTATTGGCTGGCAGGAACGTCAAACTGGTGAGAGCAGTTTGATTACGGGGAGTGACGCCCCCACCATTCCGAGTTGCCATGGGATATGGCTCATCAAATCCCATCGTCCTCCCCCAGGCTGGAGAACACCAAAGTACAAAGTCTGGGGCCGATCAATGACAGTTTGTGACAAGAGGGGCTGCATTGTATTGGCTGGCAGGAACGTCAAACTGGTGAGAGCAGTTTGATTACGGGGAGTGACGCCCCCGCCATTCCGAGTTGCCATCGGATGTGGCCCATCAAATCCCATCGTCCTCCTCCAGGCTGGAGAACACCAAAGTACAAAGTCTGGAGCTGATCACTGGGGAGTGATCCAACAAACCCCATTTTTACCCCTGTCAGACTAGGGACCGCCAAAGGAATGAGTCTGAGGCCGATGCTTCGAGTGGAAGCGGCCCTAGGTGGTAGATGCATAAGCCTACTCGCATCGTCCGGTGAAAGACCACCCCACCAGAATTGGG
>MU184375.1:148320-204509 GCA_016904865.1 Pissodes strobi | reverse complement strand
AACATCACTACATCCTTCACAGCTGTTTATCAGTGTCAAGCATTTACTGGATGAACGATGGATGAGAATTATTTGTATTTTATTGTAGTGTGTGATAAATTAGAAAAGGGTTTGTATCGGTTAAATACAGACATCGACCAATAATTTCGCATTTTCTACTCAAGTATTTATACTCATAAGTTTAAAAAGCGGATAGTTACACTGGAAACACTGGCTGCCAGGCTGATTCCTATACATATATGGAAAATAAGAAACATTTAAAAATATAATATTTCAAGAGCTAAATAAGTTGCATATGCTCGTTTAAAAAGTACATTTATATATCTATTGCGGTAGAATAGAATAGAATTGAAGGGAGTTGGCGCTGGTACCCGCCTCTGCCACTACAACTTATGCAGGTTTATTGTAACACTCCGAACCATGCTTAGAGGACCTCATCCAGTCTGGTCTTCCTAATCAGACTCCACAAATAGAGTACCAGCTCCTCCATGTACCTTGCAGGTTCTGGTCTTGGTCTCTCCTAGCCTTGCATACCTGAGCCTGCAGAGAGCCTCACACTCGCACCACACGTGTTTTGGAGTTTCCTCTTCCTCCTGACAAAACCTGCAACGGCTATTATCTGCCAGGCCGATCTTTTCCATGTGCCTGTCCAGTGCCGCGTCAGCTGAACCACTAATATTCTTATCGCCTTGCTACTTAAGTAGATCTGCCGTGAATTTTGGGGAGCCGTGTTTTATGAACTGTTTGGCCTGTAGTTGCCCCGGTGTTTGTAACCACCAGTTTAGAGATTGTTTATCTATCCAGCTTTTAACTGCTGTTTTGAAGACTTCCTGCTGTCGACTTCAACACTCACAAAGAGGTGTGTCTCGACAATTGTTTTACCAACCTCCGACAGCTTCTGATGTCCTCTACCGCGCTGGACCTACATCATTTGTCTGATCATTTGGGGGTGCTCCTTCATTGTGGAATTGTCTCTGGTGGACCAGCAATGACTCGTATAAACTATAGACCGGTTACAGGGGAGGGGTTGTTTGCTCTTTACAATGAATTAGAACTTGAAACTTGGAATTTTGTTTCCAATAACGCACTTAATATTGACGAAAATTTCCAGATATTACTGCATACCATTACTGAGGCTGCTGAGAAATGTTTCCCCTAAAATCATGGCTGGTTAATGCTACTAAAAAACGTCAAATTAATTGGTTTCATGAGGGCTTGAGAGAAATGCGCGAACGCCTGCATTTCATTACAGATCTAAATAAAATAAGTCCTCTTTTGATATCTGCCCAAACAGGAAAAGATTACAAAAAAAAATCAAGAAGAAATTTCAAGAGCTAAAATGACAAATTTATAAATAATGCAACATGCGGCAAGCTGCTATGTGGCAAATAATATAAAACAACCAACCAAAAACGAACACAACATCTTCCGACAACCTGAATGCGGAATGTTTCAATGATTTGTTTGTCAATGTGGCTGACAGGGTTTTGAGCACTCTTACTTACTTACTTAGTCTTACTTACCTAACACAATATAAACCTCATAACATTTTTAATTTAAAGAAGTCACGTACGTTGAAGTTAGACAGTTGATATCGGAAATCAAATATAGTAAAAGCAAAGACTGTTTTAATATTAGTGCCGAAATTGTGAAAAACATAAAAAACCTAATAGTCTACCTTCTCACTAAACTCATGAAGCAGGCCATTGAAACCGGTGTTTTCCCTCAAGCCTTTAAGACAGCCAAGGTTGTGCCAATTTATAAGAACAAGGGCTCCACTGAGGACTGTTCAAGTTACCATCCTATTTCGCTGCTGCCTATTTTGTCGAAGGTTTTTGAGTCTGTGTTGAGGATTCAAATTACTGGAGAGTGGCCTCTTTTTTCAGCGACAATTTGGGTTTGTAAAGAAGAAGACCACAACACTTGCTATTGACTCTCTTGTTGGGCAAATTTTGGATGGGTCTGAGCATGGAAATGACACATATGCCTCATTTTTAGATCTGGCTAAAGCCTTCGATCGTGTCTCACATCGTATACGTCTGAAAAAGTTGTCTTTTTATGGTTTTGATGGTGGCAGTGTGAATCTCGTAACTTCATATCTGTCAGATCGCTCTCAATTTGTCGCCGTCCAGGGTACCGTCTCTCAGAAGTGGCATAATCTGCATGGGGTTCCCCAGGGCTCGGTCCTCGGACCAACTCTTTTCTTGATGTATGTTAATGATTTGGTCAAATTTCAGGATAATACAAATCTTATATTATTTGCTGATGACACAACAACTTTTACAACATATCATCCATTCAGAATAGATGACTCTGGTATATCTGAAACATCATCAAATATTCAAAATTGATTTCTGGCAAACAGGTTGTGTGTGAATGGTGAAAAGACAGTTTCCATCAATTTTACTCTGAGAGGAGAGAAACGTGACCATCATCTTTGAGCGGGTTGTTCAGCGCAGGTGAGGTTTTTGGGGGTTCATTTGAATGAAGGGTTGACATGGGAGGGTCATGTTGACCAACTTAGTAGTAAGTTATCTAAGTCAATGTATCTGTTAAGAAATTTGGCTGAATGTGTATCGGTGGGTACTCTGTTGTCGGCATATCACGGTTACTTCGGTTCGAGCATGTCCTATGCTATCCTGTCCTATGCTATGAGAATATTTAAATTACAACGTAAATGTTTGAGGCTTATTGCTGGTCTGGGGTACCGGGATGACTGTCGGCGGAGCTTCGTCAATCATAAAATAATGACCCTCCCGTGTGCATATATATTTCAGTGCTTGGTGTATGTCAGGCAGAATCTTCACTTATTTAGAGCACACCACGAGATTCATACATATCAGACGAGGAACACTAACCTTGTTCTGAGCCACCTGCGCCTCAGGAGATCTAGGAGTGGCACTGCCTTCTATGGTATGAAATTTTTTAATATGCTACCGTATGAAGTAAGAGCTCTTGATGAAACACAATTTAAATTGAAAGCCAAAAAATACTTAATGCTTGGAGCTTTCTATAGCTTTTTGATGAGTATTTTCAAAGTGATTTTAACTTTCACTGAATACTTTTTGATTTTGGTTATACATTAAATGTTTAGTCATATATTAAATGTTAGTTATATATTAAATATTTTTATTGCTTTTTAGTGACTTGTTTCAATAGTGTCTTGTTCTTTTTTTTAGGTGATAGTGTGTTTTTCTAAATTGTTTCGAAAGTGTCTTATTTATTTGTTGTTGGTTATAGCATTTTATTTTTATATAACACCAATATTCTAGTTTAAGGCATTTTATTATTTTGACATGTAAAAGTGCATCTTGTACATTATTACTAATAAATTTTTAATTTGAACTCGAATTTATCCCGCAGTAGGCCTCAGGTTCCAACGTAACCTTACTTGCGCCCCGTTTTGCAAGTTTGTCGGCTTCTTCGTTGCCTTGATGGCCTTCATGTCCCGGAATCCACGCAATGGTGAGCTTAGTGTTACGACCTACCTCTTCAAGGGCACATATGCAGTCTTTAACTAGTCTAGATCTGACCTTGTGCAGTCTTTAACTAGTCTAGATCTGACCTTATGTGCACTAACTGCTTTTAAGGCGGCCCGACTGTCTGAGTATATGACTGCCCTCCTTTTTCTAATGTTCAATGTATCTATCTCCATGGCGCAGTGTTGAATTGCCGCAACCTCTGCTTGGAACACTGTGGCTTGACTGTCCATATTTATGGAGATGTTTGACCTTGGTCGGTGGACCTCGGCTAACCTACCCCTTTACTGGTCTTAGAGCCGTCGGTATATCATGCTTGCTTGGTCCGCTTTTATAGGAGCCCCCCTCCGATTATTTTCTGCCTACAATTGCTACTGAGAAGGGTCTATCAAACCGATTAGGGGGTTGTTTCGTTTGATGGCATTTGTCACCTTGCTGTCCTCTAGTTTCCAGCTTGTGGGTCTTTCCCATTCGATGATGGGCTTGTTGCCTTGCTTGAGCCGGTGTTGTACCATTCTTACGTTCCCCTGTATGAGGATATGTGATGGAGTTAGATTTAGCAAGACTTCCAGTGCTGAAGTTGGGGTTATTACCATCGCCCCCGAGACGCACAGAAATGCCAGCCTTTGTACGTCTTCTAGTTGCCTGATTGCACTTGTTTGCGTGGCCTTTATGTCCCAGGCTATAGAGCCATAGGTTAGCATGGGCCTTACCATCATTTTGTACAACCAGAGATTCAATTCGGGGCTCAGCCCCCAGTTTTTCCCGCAATGTCGCCTGCACCTGCCCAGTGCAGATGCGATCCCCAAGTCATATATTGATTAATCTATTGCGGTAACGTAATGAATTATATGCCTAACCTCAAAAAGTGATTGTTTGTTTTGATTTTCGTCTGGTTAAAAGTGCAATTTGTCCAGTAATTATAGCTTTGTTTTTCTCACTGTGGTTTATCCTGTTACAGACTGTCTAGTTAGTGCCAATATATAGTGGTTTTTTTTTGGTTAACAGCCGAAATTTCCCAAATTTTGGCCTTCTGTAAACCTAACCTCTAGTTGGGATACATGTGCCTGGAATTGTGTGGGTTCACAGTTGCTAGTTATTGTCTTAGCCACGTCTGGTAAATGCTCGGAGTGTAATCTGAAATGTACATTTAAGGATCCTCCAAAAAATCCTGGTGACTGCTTTGGTTTTCCCTGTGATTCCCTGGTGCAAGGTAATAAGGTGCAAAAAGTGTGCTAATATTGGATCTAGTGAGGTTCGAGCCATCGCAACCTCAAGTCGTTCTATTCCTTATATCTGTAAAGAATGTGCCCCTAAAGTCAAAAACCTCTATGGGATTGAGGTTAGAGTGGCTTCATTGGAGCAACAAATTCAGGAGGTTCAGGCCGAGACCAGGAAGGCTGTAGGATTCATGAACACTATGAAGTCACTCTGTGATGATATCAAATCTATTAAACAATCTTTTCAGAGCTCATTTGTAGAGCTTAAAGCAGAAATGTCTTTAGTCAAAGCATCTGTTTCTCAGAATCGGGGTGGTCCTTTGTCGGATGCCTCCGATATGGATTCAGTGCTGGCTGAGATGAATTACAGAGCGGAGAGAGCCAACAACATAATTGTACATGATGTTCCTGAATCAAACTCAAACATGATTCGCGACAGAATTGAGGAAGATAAAGGGAGAGTAGTGGAGATGTTGGTGTCAATTGATAGCGAGAGGGCAGCCGAGGACATTGTGAAGGTAGTCAGATTGGGTAGACAGATGGATACCAGATCTCGTCCACTTAAGGTAATATTTTCCAACTGTAGGATTGCTAAGGATGTACAAAGGGCAGTAAATATATCTTCAGTTCAAACTTATAAAGTTAGAAGTGACCATACCCTGACGCAAAGGAAGCATATGAAGAAGGTGATTGATCAGCTTAATAAACGTAAGGAAGAAGGGGAGGGTAACTTAATAATTAAATATAGAAATAATGTTCCCTGTATAGCAAATGGAACCAATTCTGGAAACCAGAGAAAAACATCAACTAGCCCCATTGCAAGTTTTTTGTTTTAACGCTGGTGGTCTAAGAACAAAAATTAAAGAACTGTACCATGCTATTTTGGGTTCTAATTATGATGTCTTGGTATTCGTGGAGAGCTGGTTTTCTGATGATTTTTCCGTTGCTGAATTGGCTGTGCAATCTTTTGACCTGTTTCGGTGTGATAGATCCTGTGTCACGAGCAATAAATCCCGCGGAGGAGGTGTATTAATTTATATTAGAGATTGTATTAGTGCTAAGAAACTTGGACTGGAATATGACTCAATTGAACAATTATTTTTACTGTGTAGAGTGGGTAGCAGTATGAAAAACACTGCCAGTCAGTTGACATTCTGAGGCAAGTAGTAGTAGTAGTAGTAAGGGTGGGGGGGCCGAAGCCCGGTAAGTAGGCCTATAAGTCCCTTTTCCCCATCCCCGATCCGCCCTCCCCTACCTGGCTACTTCCAACACCCGGCCCGCACTGAAACGGCCCATCACCTTCATAAAGGTGAGGACGTCCTCCCAGTTCAGATCCTTTAGATCTTCCCGAACAAGTGTTGGTGCTCCCAGTATCATCCTCCTTAGGCGAGTCCACCTATCACAAATTCCTATATAGTGGTATGAGGATTCCTCCCCTGTCCCGCAGTTCGGGCAGAGTGGGCTGTCCCTCACGCCGATAAGGTCCAGATGTCTGTTTAGGCTTCCATGCCCAGTCAGAATACCTACCAAGTTCCTGATGTCCTCTCGGCTCTTTTTAGCAGTCGCCTTGCTCTGGATCCGTCAGGATTTAGAATCATTTCCTTGGCTTGTCTGCATCCTTCTTTTCCTCTCCAATTGTGCTTTGTCTTGTTCCAGGCCCAGTTATTTAGTTCCTGAGAGATTTGCCTTTTACTTAAGCCCAAACCAGGTTCTGGACCGACGAGCTGGCTCATTGGGCCTTGTCTTGCCAATTCATCGGCCCGTTCGTTGCCCTCGATGCCACTGTGCCCTGGAACCCATCTGAGTCTTACTTTCTTGCGCACAGCCAATCTGTCTAGGGCGTCTCTACATTCCTGAACTAGCTTACAGCTTGCCCTGGGTCTTTGGATCGTCTTGAGAGAGGCTTGACTGTCCGAGTAAATATATATACTCTCTACACCTTCTGTTACCTCCGCCTTGGTTGCTACTTCCAAAATAGCAAACACCTCCGCCTGGAAAACAGTGGCATATCTCCCCAGCGAAGTGCTTTCTCCTGATTTAGTGTTGTCTAGGTATATACCGGCTCCGGATGACTGTGTATTAGCCATCCATGAGCCGTCAGTGTACCATGCGTGTACGCCGCTCGGCGTACTTACCTGGCCTGACAGCCACTCTTCCCTTGATGGAAATTCCACTTGGAAATTCCTTCTCAGTCTTAATCTGCCATCTGGAATATTGCCTTTGGTCGCAATGATGGGTAGATCCCTACTCATTTTGACGGCAATAGTCGTATGGCCTTTCCCTGTGTAGTCCGTTCGCCATAGGCCACTGTCCATCATCCTTTTGTGAGCCGCCATTGCCTCTCTCGCAATCCAGATCGGGAGGCCCGGCAGCCCCAGGATGATGTTCAGTGCTGCTCCGGGAGTTGTTCTCAATGCTCCGGTAATACCCAAACAAGCCAGCCTTTGCAGTCTGGCCAGTTTCTGGGCATTAGTGGCTCTGGCCAACGCTGGCCACCAGACCACGGATCCGTAGGAAATCTTCGGTCTTATCACAGCAGTGTACAGCCACTGGAGGATGTAAGGTTTTAAACCCCACTTCCTACCTACCGTTCTCCTTAGTTGCCACATAATCGCGGTTGTCTTATTCACCACCTGTTCAACGTGTGCCTTCCACGTCAATTTACTGTCTAAAATAACTCCCAGATATTTGACTTGTTGTCTTAGGCTCAGTCTCGTCTGGTAGAGTATGGGATGTATAAAACCTGTTAGATTTCATTTCCTTGTGAAGAGAATGAGTTCGGTCTTCCCTGGGTTTACTGAGAGACCATTCTCCTCACACCAACCTTGAACTATCCGACACGCCACCTGCATACGCTGGCAGACCGTTCTCACGAACTTGCCCGTGATCATTACTAGCCCGTCGTCAGCATATGCTTGTGCGTAGAATCCCTCAAGATTTAACCTTCTCAGGAGGCTGTCCATCACCAGGCACCACAAATGTGGCGAGAGGCAGCTGCCTTGTGGGCAACCCCCTCTTACCCCGGCTTCGACGCGAACTTCTCCCAGCGTGTCACTGATCTTTCGGTCTTCCAGTGCCGTTTTTACCCACTTGACCAAATGAACTGATGTGTTGGCCTGGAGGGCTTGACAGATAGTTTTCGTTTTAGCCTTATCGTCAAAGAAGAGCGCTAGCGCCATTTCTTTGTTTTCTATTGCCTTTTCAGCCCTTCTAACTACAGAATGGAAAGCCGTTTCAGTCGACTTCCCTCTTCTGTAGGCGTGCTGATTATCATGTAGAGGAGAATCAGTTAAGATCTCTTCCATGATGAACCTGTCAATCATTTTTTCCATTGTCTTCATTAAAAATGAAGTTAAACTTATAGGCCTAAAGGACTTGGGATGGGAATTGGCTCTCTTCCCTGCCTTGGGGATGAAGACGACATCCGCTGCTCTCCAAGCTTGTGGAACGTACCCTAGTGCTATGCTGGCCTCGAATACTCTCTTTAAGTAAGGGAGTAACGTGTCAAGGCCCGCCTGCAGCATCATGGGTATAATTCCATCCGACCCTCCTGCCTTATATGGACTGAACTCCCCCACTGCCCAAGTTATGGATTCCTCAGTCACCACACTGCGGGCAAGGTTCCAGTCCATCTCTGACTCTGGTTCCTCGTCCCAGTTGGTAGTCTGTACCTCTCCGGGGAAGTGGGTTTTTAGAAGAAGCTCTATCGTTTCCTCTCTGTTCGCCGTCCATTGTTCGCCTGTTTTCAGAGAGCCAATCTCTTTTTGTCTTTCCGAGCCCAGCAGCTTAAGCAGACGCGCTGAGTCCGAGAGAGACTCCATCTCTCCACAGAATTCCCTCCAGCTGTCTCTTTTGCTGCGTCGGACCTCGATTTTAAATTTCCTTCTGGCTTCCAGATACACATCCCAGAGCTCCTGCAGCCCTTCCCTGAAAGCGTGGCGGTGTGATCTTTTTAAAGACGGTCCAGAGTATCACTCCACCAAGGCAACCTCTTGGCGCTCGCTTTCTTAAGTGGGCACGCTTGTTCATAGGAGTCGATGATTACACTGTTTAGCTTTACCACCTCAATTTATTGTTCTTGTTTTGATGAAATAGCCTGCCCTAAAGTTCCCATGGACATTACCAGACTTTCCCTAAATTTGTTCCAGTCTGTTGCCCTCGGAATTTTTTTCAGTGGCTTCTCCATCTTATCCGATCTAATTTCGAATCGGATCATTCTATGATCGGACATAGTTATGTCCCTACTTATCCTCCAATTGACTACCTTTTCCGCAAATGCTCGAGTTACCACTGTAATATCGATAACCTCCTGACGAAGCTGATTCACAAAAGTTGGTTCCGCATTTACGTTAGCTACTTCAAGGTTTTCCGACATGAAATACTCTAATAAAGCCGTACCTCTCGCGTTAGTGTTAGTGCTCCCCCAAACGATATTATGCGCGTTTGCATCACACCCCACGATTAGTGGAAAACCTTTGTCATTACTGTATTCTATTAACCTTATTAATTCTTCCGTTGGGGGAAGTTGCGCGTTATCATACGGAATATATAAACAACTTATTAATAACTTATGTTTTGTGTATGATGCTTGCCAATTCAGCACTAGCATCTCGGCTATGCTGGAGATTTATTTGACTTACCCTTAATTGCGCCATGGGGGACACCATGGATAGGGGTAGCCACCTTACTTGGCTATTGCCTGTTTCCTGATGGTTTGGAAGTCTCGGCTGAAGTGCCCCGCCCGGTGGGTGCTCTCCGAATGGTTACCCTGTAAATTCGCACAGCGACCAATTCGAAGAACACAATCCACCCGGCCAGCTCTAGTCCAGCCACGACCTCCCTGCTCACCAGGAAGTGGCAGTTGGCTGCTTGGTTGTCCTTCAGTCTTCAGATGCTGCCACTCCGTGACACTCAAGGTGGTGTTCTGGACGGCTAGCATCTCGGTGACGTACTCTATTTTCTGAGGCAATATACAAATTATAATTTTTATATTTTTGGTGATTTTAATGCTTCTGATGTTCTCTGGGGGAATGGTGACTCTGGCGTGATTCTTAGATACCCTCTTAACTCAAATGGGTTAATTTTGGGTCAATTTTATGCCTATCTAAATTTTTTTCAGAAGATTTCAATACCAAATGATAGGCTTGTTGGTAGCTGAGGCTGTTGACTATATTTTTGGTAAATCGCAGAATATATGTAGAATTTTTTTATGACTTTAAAAGTGGCGATTATTTTGGCATTAATAGTTATTTATGTGGAATCAATTGGGATCAGGTTTTAAATACAATTCACATCGATGAAGCTGTTTCAGTGTTCTATCATATAGTAAATATGGCCATAGCTTTGTTTGTTCCTCTTAAAAGTTACAAAACCTCACATTTTCCCAGTTGGTTCTCAGCTGAGCTAAAACATTTAGTTCAGCAAAAGAAAATTGCCCACAAAAATTAAAAATGTAGTCAAACTGCAGTTGACTATGAGTTACTTGCAAGTCTAAGAGTTAGATGTAGGACCTTAACAGATGTTTGTTATCAACACTATATCTCAAATTTGAACCAACTACTTTTTACTAATCCTAAGAGCTTTTGGTGTAAGTTTAATGCTAAAAGAGCAATAAATAAAATTCTCAATTTAATGTTCCATGATAATCAAGAATTTGTAGGTCGTGAGGAGATTGCAGAAGGTTTTGCCCAGTTTTTTGAGACCGTATATAATCAAGATAAGAATGTTGATGGTATGGTTTTTCACCAGACCACTGAGAATATGACCATTCCTAATCCCCAGCTATCAGTAGAGTTGATTTTTGACAAAATTTCCCATTTACCACCTAAGGTCAGTTCAGGTCCTGACGGTGTGCCGATATTTTTGTAAAGAACTGTGTTTGGACCCTTTCCTACCCTCTTTTTTATGTATTTATTTCTTCAAGCCATACATTCGAATATCGACAAGGCGCCGTCAACTTAATAAAACTTACACTTAAAATTACGATTACAGAAAAATAAAATCTACAATAAAGATTACAATATACAAAACAAAATAAATCACAATGTCGCAACACACAAACCAATACAATGATAAAGATTAGAAATCAAATGAGTAGAGGCAACCTTCCTTAAGATATTTTATAACATGTTGTTTCAATCTGTTAAAGTTTGTTATATTTCTTATTTCTGATGGTAGCTTCAAAAATGCTCTAATGGCTCTACATCGTGGTCCTCTCTCGAAAAACGTTGTTCGATGTTCAGGTATGTTAAGGCAATTCTCGGCTCTAGTACCAACCGATACATCACCCCTACGGTTCCTGTTGGTCAGAAATAGATCAGGATGTTTCTTCACAAACAAAACCAGCGCAAGAAAATAAAGGGAAGGTACTGTTAAAAATCCAAGTTGCGCAAAATATGCCCTACAAGATTGACGGTAAGGCAATTTAAACATGCAGCGAATTATTCGTTTCTGGGCAATGAAGATTTTTTTGCTCCTGAAGATGATCCCCAAAACATGATTCCATATGAGATTATAGACTGTACGTATGAGAAATAAAATATACGTAGATTTTTAATGGATACTTGATCTCTTATAGAGCGAATCATCATGCATACGCTATTCAATTTAGATCGCAGGCATCCAATGTGAGCCTCCCAAGACAATCCACTGTCCACATAAACCCCAAGAAATTTCTCCCTCTCGACAATAGGTACAGACCTATGTTGCAGACCAACATACAGGGATGTGCTCCTGCTCCCGCCAATAATAAACTCCATGAGACCAGTTTTCTGTATGTTTAAGATAAAGTTGTTGGCCTCGCACCAATCAGACATGTGTCCGGCGGCCACAGTGCCAAGCTGAGACAGTTCGCCTCGGGAACCAGCAGACAAAAATAACTGATGTATCATCTGCAAATTGACTTATCGCCCTAGGACACTGATCCCCGAACAAGTCATTGACATAAAGCAGGAACAGAAGCGGACCCAATATTGATCCCTGAGACACCCTCACAAGCGAAGATACACGCGGTCCAGCATCTCCTTCAACACATACACACTGGCTCCTATCAGACAAATACGATTTCAATAGTGAGGCACCCACTTCCCTCACACCACACGCTTCCAACTTGCCCAGGAGTCTGGGATGGTTTATAGTATCGAATGCCCTTGAGAGATCAAAGAATAATCCTGCCGTTATTCTTTTTTTATCAAGCTGATGAAAGATATGGTCGATAATATTAAAAATTGCTGCGTCCGTAGATTTCCCGGACCTAAATCCAAATTGATGTGGAACCAGCATCTTGTTTTGTTGCATAAATGTTATGAGTCGGTTATAGATTGCTCTTTCCAGAACCTTCGACACTGATGGCAATAAAGATACGGGTCTGTAATTGTCGATGTTGCCCCTGCTCCCTTTTTTAAAAATTGGGATCACCTTGGCTTTTTTCAAAGAACCGGGAAAAACACCCGTTAGGAAACATATATTAATTATGCCAGTCAAGGGTTCAACAACCAAATCAGCAACCTTCCTTAACAGAAACACCGGGATTCCATCCAAGCCAGCCGACCGCTTATTAGGTAGACGTCTTATAATGTCAGAGACCTCACAAACATCAACAGGTGTAAGAAAAAATGTTGGGTACTTCTGTCTGATCGGGTAGGATTGAAAAGAAACGCCTCACTAAACAATTCTGCAACCAAATCAGGTTCTTCGACTATTCCCTTAGATGTTTCCAGGCTGAAGTATAAGTTTTGATGCATCTTATTCGTATAAGTTCATTAAAAATCCCCCAAACAGCCCCAACCTTATTCCGAGAAAGTTGAATTATATCATTGTGGTGATTCTTTCTCAACACAGAAATTCGTTTTCTATACATTTTCCTTTCCTTCTTGTACTGTTTTAAAATATTAGAATTGCCAGAATTTTTAGCAATGTTGTACAGGTCTCTAAGACACTCAGAAAATTTCCTGATTTCAGGAGTTACCCAATTCTTCTTTTTGTCCCTTACTCTAGAGGTCTTCAAAGGAAAAAATAAATTAAAATAATAATTAAAGATGTTTCCAAATATTTCATACTTTCCATCAGCATCACTCACCGCATTCACCTCCGTCCACCTCTCGCTGATCAGAGCATTTCGAAGTCTTAAAATACCATCATTTGTGTAAAATCTTCGTTTGACGAACCGCTGTCGCCCTCCAACCAACAAATTTACATTTAAAATTTGGGCATAGTGATCCGATAAATTACAATCAAGACTTTCAAACTTAGCAACATTAGGAGGAAAATTACTAAACATATTATCAATTTGTGTCCCACCCGACTCATTCTTCCTAGTTAGACCGACGGCATGTGGCATCAGACCGTAACTTTGGCAAAGGGAGACAATTGAATCAGACTCGGTGTTATTAACATTAAAGTTTACATTAAAATCACCAGCTAAAATCAAGTAATTCTTTGGAGAAAAGGTTACCTCCAATATATCAGACAATTTATTTAAGAAATCCAGGAACAGACTGGATGGAGATCGATATACACAGATACATAAACATATACAATTTCTAAATTCAAACTCACTAGCGCAACACTCAAAATATCCATCCAAGCAGCGGTCAGCAACCCGCAAGCTCTTTGTAGCCTGATCATTCCTCAGATATATTGCTGTGCCTCCACCTCTTCGGTTAGCACGAGAAGAATATGACACCAACGCAAAATTGTCAAGGTGTATTGCCTGAATATCCGCACCCTTAAGCCAGTGCTCAGTGACAAACAACAATGTTGGCTGTACTTCATCCAATAATATATCTAATTCCATTATTTTATTCTTGATGCTTGGAATATTTAAATGAAGAATCTGAAGATGACGGTAATCATCGTTGATTGAGTTATTGCGACTTGTTACTTTCCTTTTTTGGATTGGCAACCCAGGCAAATTTTTTTTATTTTTTTTTATTCTGTTCAGGAGATCTTGGGATTTGGCAGTATTCCCATCCCAATGGAAACAGCTTTGTGATACCGATATTTAAATCAGGGGATAATAACAAAGTAAATAATTACAGGAGCGTGTGTATACAGTCTGCCATTCCAAAACTTCTTGACAGCCTTACTTATGACCAGATTTATTATTGCAGTAAAGAATTGTTATTGAGTGAGCAACATGGTTTTAGTCTTGGTAAGTCTACTGTGACTAACTTGTTGGTGTTCCATGACACTCTCTTGAATGCTTTGGAGAGGGGTCAACAGGTGGATGTCATTTACACGGACTTCTGCAAGGCATTTGACAGGGTCGTTCTCGCTGTCTTACTGGAAAAATTAAAGCTTTTTGGCTTTTCTGATTGTATAATGTCTTGGTTTGCAAGCTTCCTCTCTGATATATCTCAACAGGTGCGGATAGGTGGTGCCAGGTCACAGTCTTTCAGTGCGCCCTCTGGTGTACCTCAGGGGGGTCATTGCTCACCTTTACTGTTTCTTATTTTCATAAATGACATTTCAGTGTGTTTCAAAAACACTAAATTCTTGCTGTTTGCCGACGATTTGAAGCTTTATAGACTAATTAGTTCGGATGTAGATATGATTCTATTGCAAGAAGACTTAAATAGGCTAAGTGAGTGGTGTGTCAATAATGGTTTATCTTTGAATGTGGGTAAATGCAATTACATTAATTTCTACAAGAGAAATAGAAAGCTACAATCTTCTTACTGTATAAAGAACACTAACCTTAAGTATACCAGTGTTGTAAAAGATCTGGGCATTCATTTTGATGAACAATTAAGCTTCAATACTCATATAAACAATATTATAATTAAATCTTCAAAAGTCCTTGGTTTTTTTTTGACGTAATTGTAGGGAGCTGTCTGTGGAAATCTGTAGAAGATTGACATGTCACTTGTGGTCTCTCTGTTGGATTATTGATCAGTGGTCTGGTCTCCCTATTATATGAACAATTATTTTTTCTACAGCCGCGCGCAAAATAACTAATTACTAAATTGAAATGAAATCGCAAAATCGACGAATGCCGTGGATCCTTATTTTGCGCTCTAGCGCGAACATGGAAAAGAAAATTCTCACTTTTTCCGTCGAGTGTGCTATGAATGGTCATGGAAACCGAAGATAAATAAATGACAGTCGTGCGTTTGTTACAGTTTGTTGCTGGCAATCTCTGTTCTAAATATGCCCGAAGCCCGAATATAATATGTCAAAACTGACAGTCATTTACAAATTTCAGAATAAGTATAGAGGAAAATGTGCATTTAATTTTTAAAAATGCGGCTGTAGAAAAAGTTCTGTGTGTTTTTCGAGCGCAAAGTAGGATTGCCGTTTTCGAAAGATTACTGCGCTCCGCTACGCGTCGCGCAGTAACATTCTTTCTCAAGCGGCAATCCATTACTTTGCGCTCTAAATACAGAAGTAACTAGTTTAGCTCTGGAAAGGGTGCAGCATAAGGTTATTCGTTTTTGTCTTTTCAAACTTAATATGAGAATTCCTGAGGACCATATGTATGAGTATGCAATTGGTGTATTAAATATGAAGAGTTTACGTCAACGGCGTATACTTAGCGATCTGTTGTTTGTATATAAGCTTTTGAACTTATCAGTAAAATTTCATTTAATGTTCTATCTCGTAATCAAAGAGTAAACCGATTGTTTACTTTACCTCATCGCAACACCACCTATGCTATGCACTCACCTTTTGAGAGAACATTGAGACTGATAGATTCTAATAAGATTCATTGACATTTTGGGCATTTCCTTATCTCGCTTTACGGACCATATCAGGGAAATAATTTGATCTCTTCTTTTCTTTTTTCTGTGTGGAGTTAGTATAGATGTAACGCCTTCATTTTGATTCTAAGATTGTTGTTAAGTTTAAGTAAATTATTTAGTAAATGGCATTATTTTTGTTATTGTTAGAGGATAGCTTTAAATTTATCTGTTGATGGTTAGGTATTATTTATATATTTTTTTTCTTAAGATTGGTATTATTTTGTAATGGGGTTGATCCCGTATATATCAATAAAAATAAAATAAAAATAAAAAATAAATAGGTCGGTATTTAATTTTTCTAACTCTACAGACGAAATAATTTAAAGAACGTGTTTTTTAGGTATCGGCGCGCCTCTCTATGGGGAACAAATGACCTCGGCTTCCCAAGCGGCTCTGCCGACGTCTTCGGGGGATCCCCAGCAGTTACAAGGGACCATTGTATGATATAACCTAATGTGGGGGAAACGGGGCTCCAGCTTGAGGAGGCGATGGTTGTAGGCCCCAAATACCTCCACTGACTTGTATATGAACACAAGTTTTGTATAAAGTAGAAGAATAAGGGCGGAAGAGAGCCGAATACCATGAAGTGTAATCTGACTATATGTCAAATTTTCACTAGGGGGTAAGAGAGACAAAATAGCGAAATAGTTTAAATAAAAGGCAACCAATATTGGGCTACTGGATATATACAGATTTCATTCAAAATCTGCATTATTCAGTTGAACGTTTCATTGAAGCACGCTTTAAATTGATTTTACAACAGAATAGTATTTAATTTAAAACAATATAGAAAACCGCAATGAAAACAGTAGGTACTATTAATTCTTACAGCCTTTATACCAATTTAATATTCATAATGAAATTATAAACAGTGTGATACGTGATACGTTTTTCATCGAAACACCTCTATATATAATCATTTCAATTTCAAATGGATCAATAAGTTATTAATTTATATCAAACTTTCTAGTCTTATTTTGGGACAAAATAAAGGATCTATGGATAACGAAAATGTCTTGTTTTCAAGGTCACAAAAACGTTTAGTGATATTTTATTCAAATTTAGTATACTTATGTCAAAGAGTATACTCTTTGCTTATGTATTAAGAACGCTATTCTAGGATAGGTGATTATATAGGTAATGGAAAAAATTTTTAAGGAAAAATGATATGCCGTTTTCGACTTTGCTTCGTATTTTAATGAGTAGGAAAATTTTTGGGGAAAATGTATTTATTTATCCAAGTATCAACAGGTACAACGGGTAATTACAAATGCTAGCTGCTATTATTATGGATTGACAATGGTAAGCGGCAGAGCCGATGAAATGAGTGCATTGTTTCAAATGAATCACATTTTTTTGCCATTATATAACGTCCATTACAGGTCTAGTACAGCGTATATAGTGAATGAAAAGTATCTCAATTCATCATATAAGATCACACACTACTTATAATAACCACTAAATATTTTGAATGTTTCTATCAAATCGCCACGAAGCCTTCTTTTAATTCATGTTGCAAGTATTCTTTTTGTTGGTTTGCATTATTGCATTGCATGCTATCTGCAACATTGTGGTCGCTAAGACCTAGGGGTGGATGTCTTTCAATGTCAAAAAGTAGATTGGGTTCGTTGACCATTACTAAATCAAGAAGAGATGTTTCATTGCCTCCGCATGGCATATAATTTTTCTTTAACAAAAATATGATTAGCCATACCCTACGTGGGATTTTGGGGAATACGTTACCAAAATGTTTTTGTCCTTATATAGGCCAGTGAAAATGTTTATGTTCTATAAACTGCTTGCTAAATGAAGTACATAGTATTTAGTGAAAGTGAAAGGTTACATAGTTTAAAAAGGAAGTAAGAATTTTCGGCATTTCTTTGGTCCATACAGATGCTCTCGTTTGTTTGCCTGCCAATTGGGATGGTAAAACTATAAGGATTTGTATTTTTGCCTTATTTTATTCACTCTGGGAATTATTGTTCCAAAATAATTAATGGCTATAAATGCATTATCGGAAATGGCAAACCATTAGAATTCTATAGTCAGTTGAAATGTATTTAAAAAAATTAAAAAAATACCCAGCTTTTTGGGCTATTCTGTTCAATATAAACAGGAAAATTAAATGATTGATTAGAGTTTTTTACAAAAAAAAGTTATTTCAAAAATAGTTTTAGTTGAGTTAAAGCGTCGTAAAAATCATATGCTTAGCAAGGAGTAGCCCTACAAACAAAAGCGTTTATTAATGTGAGATTATTTGGAGTAACACCTAACAATATTGAAAAGATAATGAAATTTTAGTATAGGATATCACATATAAAATCTGTTTTATTAGCCTGTAACTCTATAACTTTTGCTTCAACCCTTGTTTTATAGCGCCATAATAATATTTAGGTAACATTTGACCTTACCCCAAAACAACGTGAATTGGATAAAAAAATACAGCATTGAAGCGATAACCCGTAGAGAGAATGGTGAAAATGTCTTCGTAAGATATCGTAAAGGCAATCCTCAGATTGCCCAGAAAAAAAACTAGTTCAGAAGCCGTCCTCATTTATTAGCCAATCAAAACGCTTAGAAATTCTTTATCAAAATGTAAGGGCCAAACTTTCCACTTTTCAAATGAATCATCATCATCATCATTTATTTATTTCAATATTAACATCATGAAACTACTAAACCTAGAATAAGTATGCCAGTAAAGTAACCTAATACTAAAACTATAACTGTTGTTTCGCCTGGAGCTGTTACATCAGCGCCGTGGCCAACAGATAGGCACCCGTAGGGGAGCTGATTTTAACACCTACTTAGGTCTAGGGTTCGTGGTACCGCTTTATTGTGATCTTTACTTGGGTTACCCCGTCAAAGTCGTTACCGATAAAGTGATTAACGAAAGCTAAGAGAGAAGCTGTACAGTCTTCTGTAAGTAATATTATTACCTGGCGAAAATGCAGGGAAAATTGATAAAAAAAAACCCTGCTTAAATGCTCTTCGAGAGCAGGGGTTCATAGTTAAAAAGACATCACACTGTACAACAATAATTAAAGATAACATAGACTATTTACAAGTGGAGACTTAGTTAAGTCGATTCCTGTAAGGATGCAGTGGTATCAAGGCGCGCTGTTCGAGCCCCCGCGGTGTCGACTGCGAAGACATGGACGCTTCCATAGGCAGAAATCAAGTGGGCTAAATGCGGCGGCGGCGGTGGTTGCGCATTTACAGGCCGAAAAAGTCGTCAAGCAAGCCACGCCCCCATGTTCGCGGCTTACCCGCGGTTTCCCGCTGGTCGGCTTATGTGCTCCTGGTACATCGGACTTTTTAATTTTCAGGAGATTGCTTTTGAAAGTTAAAAGGAGTACAAATCAGGGTGGTTTGATGTAGTGGCTCTATTCCTGAAGGGACTAGAGTCATGGCGGCATAAGTTGCTTATAGAATAACGTGATTTCCCGATATATGGTGCCGTAAGGTGTACGGCGTGCAGGGTTATATCTAGTGTCGGCAATGTGCACTGTTAATGTCGATCCTCGGATCTGTCTTTCGAAAAACCTACATGCGTGGTTATCGATATATTCATCGACGGTTTCGATTCTAGCCCACGCATGCAGGTCTTCGTTTCTGACTCGATCCCGTAGGGTTAGAGAGAAGGCGCCCTTAAGTAACTATTTTAAAGTACTTGCAATTTCTTTTTATGGCACTTTGCCACCGAACACCACACCGGGGCACCATACACCAGGGCTGGTCTTATGACTGCACCATATAGTATAAGCTTGTTTGCAGGGCTTAAATATGATCTTCCTGCTATCAGGAGTCCCAGTCCCTTCTTTATACCCTCGTTCTTCCCTACGACAGCTTCAATGTGCTTACTGAAGTTTAATTTGCTGTCGAAGGTTAGGCCGAGGTACTTTACCTTATTTTTAGGGCGGATGGTAGTGTTGCCTATTAATAAAGGGGTAGTTGCAATGTCCTTTCTTTTGCGAGAAATAATAATTAATTCCGTTTTTGTGGGATTAAGATTAATCTTGCACTTATTATAGTATGAAATCAAGATGTCCATATGCTCATTTATACTTGATTTCGTTACTTCGGCTATAGGATTCCGGGAATAAATCGCTGTGTCGTCAGCGAATAGGGCTTTACAGGTGTTGGGATGAGACGGGATGTCTGCTATAAAAAGACTGAATAGTAGCTGCGACCATACGGTACCCTGTGGCATCCCTGCTAACAGTCTTCTGTTCCTAGAAGATTGTCTGCCAATTCTGGAAGAGAAAGTACGCCCGGCAAGATATGACTCGATGAGCGCTACCATATACAGCGGCATGCTGTAAATTGCCAGCAGTTTATAGAGCAGCCCATCGTGCCATACCCTGTCAAACGCTTTCTCTATGTCCAGCAATAGGAGAGCAGTGGACTGCCTATTGTTGAACCCTTCATATATGTCAGTGGCTAGTTTCGCTGCCAGCATGACAGTGCCATGCTGGCCTCGAAAGCCGAATTGTTCGGGGGGTAAGATGTTCAAATGTTTAACCACCCTGTTTATCCTCGGCAAGATAAGCCTTTCGGCTACCTTCTCGAGGGTGTCAAGCAGGGATATTGGTCTATAAGATGAAATTAAAGACGGGTCTTTTCCCGGTTTCGGGAAGTATATGACGCTCGCTACTTTCCAAGGTTTGGGGAAGTGTTGCAGTCGAATTACCGCGTTTATAATATGCATGTAATGGATCAGTGTTTTCTTGGGAAAATTTTTAAGGATAATGTTCGGAATATTGTCCGGACCGAGCGCTTTGTTTCTCGGGAGATGACAGAGTGCTTTGCGGAGTTCCGCCGGTGTGATTCTCAATTTATCAAGAACTGCCGGAGGGATGGGGTACTTGTGTTATCTAAACACATTCACGATGTAACTAAAGCGTCCTTGGTCCGGTAGGGTGTCCGGAGCCTCGCTATAGACGTCTTCCAAGTAGTCCGAGAAGGCTTCCGCTTTTCCTATGTCGTTCATGATGTCATGACCCCTGTGTTTTATGACAGGGATTTGCGTATAGCCTCCTCGAACTCGCTTGGTTAACTTCAACAGCGATCCATCTTCCCTACTCACGCTATTAATATACGCGAGCCATGTTTGGTCGCGATGCTCCCGGATTTTAACCCTTATTTCCTCCGTCAGCGCATTGATATGAGCGGATCCCATTTGTGTCCGGTTTCTCTGCCATCTACGTCGAAAGCGGTTTCTGTAAGGGATAAGTTCAAGGATTGGTGCGGGAAGGGATTCTGTCCTAGGGCGAATCGCCACCTTAGGGCACATTGCATCACGGATGCGCTGGATATTTGATGTAAGAGTTGCGACCTCTCGCTCGAGATCCTGTACAGTGACTATTTGCTCAGGGATGATAGTTAGTTCGCTTAGCCTAGCTCGGAACTCTCACCAATCAATATTCTTGTACGAAACGACGGTGTCGTTTGGCAATACAGGGACCCTGCAGTACAATCCAATCTTGATTGGGAGATGATCCGAGTTTAAAGCATTGATTTCTTGAAGTTGCGTTGTTCTAATCGCTCCCCGGGAAATAGCAATGTCTAGGAACGAGTCACTACGTAGATAGGTAGGATTTGGACTTCTGTGATAGGACATTTCCAGATTATTTTCGATTATCCTCTTAAATAATCTACCCCTGGTGTTAGTTACGCCGCCCCATTCGACGTGCGTGGCATTTAAGTTCCCTATCAACAGGGATACTCTGTTTTGCGGTAATAAAGCAAAGATGTCAGGTGCAGTGAGGCGAAGATCCGGGGGCGCGTACCCGCCACAGATACGTAGACCGCTCTCTGTCTCGATACACACGTGTTCTATTTGAGATCTAAGGTTTGGGCACCTTTTATAGCAGAGCGACCTATGTACGAGGCAGGCCACTCCTCCCCCGTTTCGATCAGGTCTATCAGAACGCTCGACGTTATAGTTCCTAATCTTAAACGAAAAGTTAGGATCTAAACGTGTTTCTATGAGAAAACCTGTTTTACCTTGCTAGGGTGCTGCTGGTTATCCCGGATCTGGGTCTGTCTGGTTCTCAGGGGTGGGAATTGTTGCTGGAACTCTTCTTCAGATCGTTGGCCACTGCGTAGGCCTTGGCCTCGTGGGCCGTCTGCTTGGCTCGTCGGTGCCGCTTGTCTCCAAGCGGGGTTAGCTGGGGGAGGCGCAGGGCGAAATACTTGTTTTGCTGGTTTCGCCTTGGTGTTGGTTTGAATGATATTCAATTTATACACATAAACTGGGCATTCCTCATCTATTGACCGATGAGGTCCACCACAGTTCACGCACTTAATGAGATCTTGAGTGCATTGCGTGATCTCGTGTTGTCCTGCACATTTGGAACACGCAATTTTCCTATTGCAGTATGATTTTGCATGCCCGAACTGCTGGCATTGCTTGCACTGCAGTACGGGCTTGGTTGCACGGCGAGCTTCATAGCTTACTCTGACGCTCATTAGTGTCTTTATTTCTTGATTTAATCGACGAATAGTGAAATCCGTTCCCAGGATGACTAGATACATCGGGGTGCGAGTTTTTCTCATCTCATAGATGTTTTTAGGGCGGATGTTATATTCGTCGCATAACGCTTCTCTGATTTCTTCCGTTTTGATGTCTCCATCAAGGCCTCGTAACACGAAAGCCCTTGTCTTCTCCTGTGTGATAGCATATGTATGATACTCCGTGCGCTCTTGTTCTAGGGCGCGACGGAGTATATGGTAATCATTACCGTTATCGCAGTACACGATAACGGATTTTTTCGTACCGTGAAATATGCATATTTTTAAGATCGTCTCTGAGTTGACGATGGTCAGCCGGTCTACCCTTGATGACGATAGGTGGCAAGGGGGTTGGTTTCGATTTAGGGGGTGCTTTTGGCTTGCTGGCATTACTAGCTTTTCGCTTCACTCCGGTGGATGCCGTAGTGGAAACTACGCTCACATTGTCCTCTTCTTCTGTATCTAACCCCTGTAGGGGTGATACTGATTCTGGGTGGTCACAGGGGGTTGGCTCATGACAAGCACATTCACCCTAAAATTCCGTTTGAAGGGAATTTGTTTGAAGGGTACTTTAAATGGGTCCTTCTCGCCACCTGGTATCAGGGCAACAGGATGCGGAGGAGGAGGCGGGGCCATCAAGGCGGGGACGCCTTCTTGTTTGTCGTCTGAGGAATTCGTTTCTTTCGTAGCTGAAGAAGTGCTGATGTTTTTGTCCCTTTTTTGGCGGTCAGTCAAGGTGACTTTGATCTTTTTGGCCGTGTCGGCGCTTTGTATGCTTGTGGGACTGGCTTTCTTCTTCCCTGTGTCGATTTTAGCTGTTACTGTTGCGTTTGATTCCTGTAGGGTGGGTATCCCTAAAATGTTGTCTAATCTTGGTTGATAATTTGCACGCATCATTATTGCTTAAGTCGTCGAGATTTTTAAGGCTCTCTGCGAACAGACGACACTGTACGCAGATTTCAGCGTAGCTGCTGCATCGGTTACGTATCTTCTTCATGTAGGTTTCGGAGATCTTCCTTTCGGGGTTAGATTCCATTGAGATATTAGACATTGCATCTTCACCCTCCGTGTAGTCCCCCATGGGGGAAATTGCCGGGGTTAGAAAAGTTAAGCAAATACGCTGTAAATGGCCTTTACTATTTACCGCAGTAAAGCAAGCCTAATAACGTTAAGAATAAACGATCAGAATGCGAATAAACACTTTTTATCGGACTATTTTTTGCTCACGTCTGCACCGGCCGGCAGTCAGATGTGAACTCCCTCAAATGAATGTTGCTGGCCGATAGTTCTCAGCCAAACGTGGCTGTCCCCTGTGAATGATGCCCAGATTGATATTATTAATTACAATGCTTTCCGTTGCGATAGGAATCCTAATACAAGCAATGCTGTAAAAGGTGACGGCGTTTTAATAGCTGTCTGCAGGGGTTTGCATAGTGGTGCTTTGGATTCATCTCCATTGATATCGAGCAGTTGCATGTGAGGGTGGGTTCACATTCCAAATTTATGATAATAAGCCGTGTATATTTTTACAAAACCTACTGCAAATAAATCAGCAAATATGGCAAATGTTTGCTTTAAGTGTAAACTGAACTGTGTTATGAAGGAACCAAAAACTGATATATTTGGATATCCTTGTGACTGTTGCAGAAAAATCATTTGCAAAAATTGCTCCAATACCAGTGCTACAGAAATAAGGGCCCTCATAATGACAACAAGGACATTACTCTTCTTCTGTGAAGATTGTAAAGATTCCATTAAGCAAGTACCAACTTTAAAACATGATATGGAGGATATTAAGAAGGATTTTGGAGAATTGAAAGATGCCATGAAAGCGGCAGTACCTAGTTATGCAGATGTGGCCAAAACTTTCGAACAAAAGACACAATCACTTACTCAAGAATTCAAGGAACTGGAAAACAAGTTCAAAGAGAAATCCAATCAGCAAACTACAGATTTTCAACCATCATTACATGCCCTCAAATAGGACATCAAAAACCTGGAAAATAAACCAATTGAGAGCAATTCAAACCTTGAACCAACACTGTATGAACTGCAAGAACGAGAAATAAGGGCACAAAATGTGCTCCTCTTTGGTATGTTGGAAGTTTCAGAATACTCTACCAGGGAGGATAGAATAGAGAATGATAAAAATAAGGTTCATCAAATCTTAAAGGAGATAAATTCAACTATAAATATAAATAATCTAAAGATAATGAGAATAGGAAAATATGAAGAACACAAAGTGAGACCCGTTAAAATAATATTTGCAAATAAAGAAGAAGCATTAAATATATTAAAGCAAAATAGCAAACTGTCAGCATTGACAAACACAACTTATATTAAAGGGGGTCAAACTGAAGCCCAAAGAAAGTATATGAAAGAGTTGATACAAGAACTGGAAACACGAACAAATCAAGGAGAACAGCATCTGAAAATAAAATATGTTCGTGGAACGCCTAGGATTGTTTCTATTAAACCAAATTCAAAAAACAACATTTCACCCACTACAGTTGAAGTAACCTATTGGTATTCAAACCTGTGCTCTATAAAAAATAAAATTGATGAATGGAAAGCAAATATACAAAGAAGTAACCCCCATTTTATCTGCATAACTGAAACTTGGCTCAATGAAAACATTCCTGACGGTTTAATTAATTTGCCTGGATATCGTATATTCCGTAAAGATAGAAAAGCCAAAGAAGGAGGAGGTATACTGATATACATCAAAGAAATAGAAAACAATATCCAAATTCACTCATCAACTGAAAATAAATATGATATTCCTGCTCCTGTGGAGTATTTGTGGGTGAATGTTAACGTAGGTGGTGCAAGGATACTTCTTGGTTGCATATATAGAACTGCCAAAGCACAAATAAACTCAGAATTGGTCAAAATAATTAAAACTGCCTTTTCTAATAAAAATAAAACCATAATTTTTGGTGACTTTAACTATCGAGAGATAAACTGGGATAGTCTTCAAACAGCTAAACAGGACGCACAAGCAGAAGAGCTCCTAGATGGGTTTAAAGAAACAAATGCCTAGCAAATGGTAAATTTTAACACAAGAATAAGAGGAACTCAGCAGTCTCTACTTGATCTCCTACTTGTAAGTGAAAAAAAATTAATATATGACTTAAAAAGTTCTTCTCCAATTGCACACAGCGACCATGTAGTAATTACTGGTACATCTCAAATAAAGGCAAAAGGCAAGGAAACATTTAAAAACAAAACACGAAACTTTTGGAAGGCAGATTATAATGCCATCAACAACTACATAAGCGAGCAAAACTTCGATAACACAAATATCAACCTCACAAAATATGAATTGCGTGAGAAAATCATCAAGAGAACCATCGACACCTTTATCCCACTCCAATCCATAAGGAAAAATCCGCAGAAACCATAAAAAACGCAGGCTTTGGGATATGTATAGACATAACACTACAGACGAGAACTATAATTTGGACACTGCAGAAATGTTTGCAGACCAATTTAGGAACATGTACACCAAAGAAAACAATCAGATTCCTATTCTTCCCAACAGCTACAGGAACATAAGCTCACTGCATACTATAAACTTCACTCCAGAGAAACTCAAAGAAGCAGTATCAGACCTTAAAACCGACTCAAGTCCTGGACCTGATGAAATTCCATCCATATTTTTAAACAAGTGTGCAGAGAGTCTAAAAACACCGCTAAGTCTTGCAATGAATGAATCAATTACCCTTGGAACCATACCAACCAGTTGGAAGAAAGCCATTATTACACCGATCTATAAAAAGGGGGACAGATTTAAACCTGAAAACTACAGGCCAGTGAGCTTAACAAGTTCAGTCAGTAAACTGATGGAAAAAATTATAGTGAAGGGACTGGCAGAGTTTTCATATGCGATATTTCAGAGACTTATTCAATCGGGTATTAATAAATAAAAGCTTCCCGAAACCTTGGAAATATGCAAAGCTAATCCTGATCGACAAGCCCAAAAAAATACCCGCAGAGGATACCAAATACCGCCCAATATGTTTGATAGATGTAATAGCAAAAGTCTACGAAAACCTGATAAATAACCGCCTATGTAGCGAAATCAACAGAAGCGGAGGATTTAACAGTAGTCAATATGGTTTTACCAAGGGGAAAACAACAATAAATGCAGTCGAACATATTACGAAACTCGTCAGACAGAAAATTGGAAGGTGGCATGGCCTTATCTTAATAGACATTAAGAATGCTTTCAATGCCGCTTCATGGCCTATTATCGTGTCAAAGCTTAGAAATCGCGAAATCAGCCCCTATTTGGTGAACACAGTGGTGCAGTATCTGACAGGCCGCGTGATCAGACTGGATCGGAGCACGGAGGAGGAGATAGGAGGAGGAGTTCCTCAGGGCTCGGTCCTGGGCCCCACCCTCTGAAACGTTCTGTATGATGACATTATGACTATAGCTGTTCCACCCGGGGTCCACCTAATCTGCTACGCGGATGACTTGGCAATTTTGGTGACTGCGAACGAGGCTGATGAAATGTTGCAAAAGGCGGATGCGGCTCTCCTTGCTGTGCAGTGCTGGATGGGGCGAAACGAACTGGAGATGGCCGCTGAAAAAACCTCGGCGATTATCCTAAACTATAAATGGAAGATCCAAGGAATAAAATTCAATTTAAACGGAGTGGACATTGTACCGACAAACAGTGTGACATATTTGGGCATGGTTCTGGATAGGGGCCTAACTTTTGGACGGCACGTGGAAATGGCTTGCGAAAAAGCTAAGAAGACAATAAAAGCTCTTTGCGCTTTACTTCCGAACGTAAAAGGACCAAAGTTTTATAAAAGAAGGATATTAGCCATGACAACCCAGTCAATAGTTCTGTATGGGGCTCCCATCTGGGCAGAAGCTATGCGCATTCAGAAATACAGGGAAATGGTTAAATCGACACAACGCGCGATGGCCCTTCGGGTTTGCTGCGCCTACCGCACGTCATCTACTGACGCGGTATTGGTAGTGGCAGGTCTAATCCCCCTTCACCTCTTGGCAGCCGAACGGAAACGCCTTTTTGTTCTACCAGATGTTACTACACAAGATCGCAAAACGGAGAGAGACAGGACCCTGGAACAATGGCAGACGGAATGGAGCAACGGAAATAAGGGCCGATGGACTAACAGGCTCATAAAGGACGTAAGGCTATGGACAGAGAGAAAATTCGGCCAAATCAATTTCCATGTTACCCAATGCCTCATAGGCCACGGCGTATTTATGAAATACCTACATCGGATAGGAAAAAGAAATAATGCTAAATGCATGTATTGCGAAGATGAAGATGACGCTGAGCATACGATGTTCACATGTAATCGATGGACTAGAGAAAGAACAATTACGAACATGGCAATTGACGACACACTATCCCCCGATTCCATCATTGTCATAATGTTAAAAAACAAAAAGAACTGGGACACAGTTGCGAGCTACCTGGAAAAAATAATGATAACAAAGGAAAAAGACGAACAAAACTAAACATATAGACCTTTCCTGTTGGTAATGTTAGCAAACGGGTCCGGGAGAGGTCTAAGCGAAGAAAAGGAAGGGGTTTTTTAGTGGGTAAACCATGAAGGGAGTCCCACACTACCAGCAGCCGCCCTACATCAATGGCTGGTGTGCGTAACGCATTTTTCTCCTTCTCACATAAAAAAAAGGACCTTTACGGTGGGAGTAAATGGAGAATGCTCTTCCTTTCGGGACGTGATTAGTGGAGTACCACAGGGATCTGTGCTGGGACCACTCTTATTCTTGTTGTATGTTGGTGACCTGGATAAAGAAATTAAGACCAATATATCATTCTTTGCAGATGAAACCAAGTTATATTGCGATGCATCGAGCCAATATTCTGACATAAAAGACGATCTAGCAACAATTGAGACATGGTCCAAAAATTGGCAGATGAAGCTAAATGCTGACAAATGTGTAGTGTTAACCATAAGTCCAGAAGATCTAGGAAACCAATATATTCTGGATGGTTGTGTGTTGCAACATGTCCAGTCATATAAGGATCTAGGCATTATAATATCAAATGACCTGAAATGGGACAAACACATTGCTTCTATTGTGAAAAAGGTCAATTCTTTCGCGTATTTGGCTAGAGTAACATTCAATAATACTAGTCCACAAATGATTCTTCAGCTGTATAAGACATACATACGACCAAAGATTGAGTATGCACACACAGTTTGGAATCCATATTTTATCAAAGACATAAACTTGTTGGAAGGGGTACAAAGAAGATTTACTAAGATTCCAAAAGAATTCCACGACACCGGATATGAAGCCAGGATGAAGCAATTAGGGTTAACATCATTGGAAGAGAGAAGAACGAGAGGAGACCTAATTGAAACATTCAAAATATTGAATAACCACTACAACGGGAACATCCACAAAATTTTCTCCTTAGACCATCTTCAGAATCTTCGAGGTCACTCCAAAAAACTTAATAAACAAAGGGCAAACAAACTACCAAAAAAAAAATTCTTAAGTAACAGGATAGTTTATAAGTGGAACTCCCTGACTGAAGAAATAGTGAGTGCACCGAACATCAACACTTTTAAAAACCGTCTTGACTCAAAGATGGAAGACATTGGTGGTGTGTTGGTACATTATGCATCATAGAAAAATGCAATTCGACAAACTTTAACTGAATTTTGACTATTGTTTTATTGTAAACAGACTCATCGGTTTTACCGCTTTCTGTTTTATTTATAAATAAAAAAAAAATAAATATTTTCCACTCAGATCTCCACTTGACAGGTACCAAAGCTTTAGTGATAGCATTGATAATCTTTCCCAAATACGTAAGGCGCAGTTTTGTATACTTGGAAACTTTAATTTACCCAAAGCAGAGGGGTCTGTCGAGTGCTATAATTCGCTTGCGTACACTCAGCCTCGAGAGACGGAGGCTATCGAGATTGTATCAGCTATGTGCGCGTTTCACAATCTGTATCAATTAAATGAAATTACGAATCCTCCACTTACCGTTCAAATCAGAGACTTTGCCAATTCTTCAGTATTATGATTATGCCTGCTAATTTTGATTTAGGCAATAACTGCCTTGGGCAGGTTGACTGGGATTACTTCTAACTACATCACTCTCTTGATAACAAGCTAAATATACTTTATGATGTTTTATATTCAATTATTCCTGCAGTTGTTCCTCAAAAAAGAGTATCCCAGAAAATTTTCCCAAGGTGGTAGTTACCTGATTTGAAACAGTTGATAAAACATTTAAAAATACAGGATCTCGGGAGGATTATATGAATTTCGCTCGAATGCGTTCTGAGTACAAGGTTTTGTATGGATTATGTTATCAGAGATATGTAGAGCACTCAGAAATCTCGATGACTAATCATCAAAACCTTTGGAACTGTAAATGCTAAACGCAAATACAATGATTTACTTTCACAGATGTTCTATGATGACAGGCAGTGTCAGTTGGGTTCTGATCTTCCAAACTTCTTTGCAGAATATTTCCGAACAGTATACTCAGATAAGGCTTACCCCGTCACTTCTTCACCATCTTATATGGATTATGTTATCAGAGATATGTAGAGCACTCAGAGATCTCGATGACTAATCATCAAAACCTTTGGAACTGTAAATGCTAAACGCAAATAGAATGATTTACTTTCACAGATGTTCTGTGATGACAGGCAGTGTCAGTTGGGTTCTGATCTTCCAAACCTCTTTGCAGACTATTTCCGAACAGTATACTCAGATAAGGCTTACCTCGTCACTTCTTCACCATCTTACATCAATATTAATATCATTCAATATTCAATTCTTGTATCAAGTATTTATGATGAAATATGTAAGCTTGACATAAATAAAGGGCTGGCACCTGATGGAATCCCCCCACGTGTTTTAAAATATTGTAGTGTTATATTATCTAGACCTCTCCATATCATCTTTGATACATCCCTTGAGCCCGGTCAGTTCCCTGGAAGGTCAGTTATTTGACGCCGATTTTCAAGTTTGGCGCTAAGGCTGATGTAATTACAGGCCTGTGTGCAACCTCAGTACAATCCCGAAGCTCTTTGAGAATATTATTACCAGATACTTAATCTGAATACTTGGTCCTGCCATCATTGATGAGCAATTTGTATTCCGTAGCGGAAGATCTACTGAACTGAATAACTTCACCTTGACATTTTGGACAGGGGTGCAGAGGTTCATTCAATTTATACAGACTTTTCTAAGGCATTCGACAGGGTCAACCATTGTGTTCTGTTGAGTAAACTGGAAGTCCTGGGTGTGCGGGGGACATTTTTGAGTTGGAGTTGGAGACAATCAGAGGAGATCTTTCTAACAGGTCTCAAATAGTCAGAATACATAACTTTAGATCATATGAAATAAAGATTCCATCTGGGGTACCCCAAGGGTCTCACTTAGGGCATCTTTTATTCAATATTTGTATCAACGACATCCAGTCTTGTTTTAAATACTCAATTTTTGTTGTTTTGCTGATGACTTAAAATGTTACCTGTCTGTTTCCACAGTGGTGGACTGTTTTAAGATTCAATCTGACTTGAGTGGACTGCAGGCATGGTGTAAGACAAATGGTATGAACCTTAACGCTAAAAAATGCTACAGCATATGTTTCACCAGGGGTTGTAACCTAGTTTAATTTAATTATGAAATTAATAATACAATTCTCTCTCCAGTATTTTCATTAAAGATCTTAAAATTTTGGTTGACTCTGCATTGTTATTTGTTCCTCACATCAATTACATCTATCTATAAAATCGCTCTCGGACTCTGATGTTTTAAACGCATTTTGCAAACTCGCGCCAAAAATTACTCAGGGTCCCGACAACGTGCTAAGCTTTTTGGCGCGTCACTGCAGGTTTATCCTAATTCAGTCTATCTCTTATATCCTTAATTTATGCCTAAAAAACGATCGGTTTCCGGACTGCTGGAAAACCGTGAAAATCTGTCCAGTATTTAAAAAGGACAGGGTGGATTTGGTCGACAACTACAGACCCATACGTCTACTTAGTGTGTTCGCGAAGGTCTTTGAAATGTCGGTGTATGAAAGAATCTTTTCAGAGGTAAGGTGCCTACTTACACCACTACAACACGGATTTTTTCTGCAAGAAGTACTGTTACTAACCTAGCTTGTTTTATGCAATATACCAGTAACGCTTTAAATTCCCAACTGCAAGTTGACACAGTATACACTGACTACTCAAAGGCCTTTGATCGACTTGATCACTTGATACTCTTGAGGAAGCTGGCTGCTTCTGGATTCGATCAAAAACTTTGCAATTTTATCTTCTCATATCTTTCAAATCGCCAGCCTTATGTTGAGCATAGAGGGCATAGATCCTCATCTTTCGAGGCTACCAGCGGAGCTCCGCAGGACAGCAACCTAGCCCCCCTGCTATGAGATATTCAACAGCAACGTCCTTCTCTTCGCTGACGACCTTAAACTGTTCTCAACCATTAACTCTCTAGAGAACTGTTTAAGGCTCCAGAAACACCTTGGCAGCCTGAATCATTGGTGCACGGATGACAGGCTTCCCCTTGACGTCGACAAATGCAAAATCATGACTTTCTCTTTAAAAAAGAATCCCATTCTATTTCAGTATAGTATAATATCGTCAGCCTTGGAACGAGTTGAGACCTTTAGAGACCTCGGCGTGTACTTTGATCCGTGACTCTCTTTCAACACAAGGGAAGCATCCATAGCGATGCTGGGATTTGTGATTCGAACGTGCAAGCCTTCCAAGAATATCCAGTCACTCAGAGTATTGTACCATTCGTATGTACGCTCCAAGCTGGAATATGCATCCTTAAAATGTAGCCCTTTCTATCAAGAATACATTAACGCTATTGAGAGTGTTCAGAGAAGGTTTTTGAAATGTCTTGCTTTTAAAACAGATGGTATCGATCATACATTGTTGCTTGGTAGGTTTGGAATTCCGTCACTTGCCCAAAGGTGAAATTATGTCTGTTTATTATTTTTATTTAAGCTAGTTAGGGGTTTGGTAGACTCCGATCATCTCCGGGTTCCTCCTATTGCTACAAGATCCAGAACCTTATTCTACCTGCCATCAGCATCAAACAATCTAATGCTAAGAGAACCCATAATGTGTGCCCAGTACAACAATATTGCTGCCAACCTCGAAATTTTTCATATGTCATTAAGTCAGTTGTCGTATCAACTTATAAAACTTATTGTTATATAATAATTTGTGATTTAAATTTTTATTATACAATTTATTATAACTATGAACTAACACAAGGTGTTAAATATTGTTACCTATTCACTAATTTCCATTCTTCACTTATATTTATACATTATTCTCTTGTAAATGGATTTTTTGTTAGACAGAAATGCTTAAATAAATAAATAAATAAAATAAATCAATGAGACATTTTGTCTTTGAGCCCTGAGGACACTCGGTTTTATCAGGTGTACAGTAGTACACCTTACGAATGTCAGTGCCATCCGCTTACTGTACTGCTTCCTAGTTAGGTCTCTTTTCGAGTATTGTTCTTCGGTATGGAATCCTTACTATGCATGTCACATACATAAATTGAAACAAGTCCAGAGATATATCGGTTTCAAAGCAAATATAGATCTCCGAGACAATTTTAATTACAATTACGATGTACTTCATGAAACATTTTTAATTGACCCTTTAAAGACAAGAAGAGATCAGAGAGACTTGAAGATGATGTTTAAAATAATAAATTCTCATGTTGACTGTCCATCACTTCTTTAATCAATAAGTTTAGCGGTTCCTGGAAGAAACACCAGGTCTACAAATACATTTCATCTGCCCTTGTATAGAACCAATTTTGGGTCTAACTCTTTTATCCCTATAGTGATGAAATTGGCAAATCAGTTAAATAATCTAGACTTCTTCAATATTAGTTTTAATCGTTTTGTGTGTCTGCTGCGATGATCTCATAAGACAATTCGAAGTGTGATGTGTGTGACGTGGGGGGATGTGCAGATTCTTTCTTTTATAGCTTTTCTTTTTCTATAGCATTTCATTCAATTTGTGATTTGTTGTTGTTATTGATAGTGGTTTTCTATTGATTACTGTTATTCAATCTGTGCTGTTCTTATTTTATATTTTGTTATTTTACATACACAAATTTTTTGTTGTGATTAAGGTAAGGCCCATAAATGAATACCTAAATAAATAATAATGTGACATTAATGAGTTAAGTTTCATGAACCCAAACTTGATGCCGAAAGCTTATATCATTTTAAAATTGTGAATCTTTGAACTTTCACTAAATATTTACGCAATGCAGCTCATATTTATTATTCAGTGTTTAAAATACTACTTCCAACCATGCATTGCTGCAAAATTAATAAAATTATAGTCCTAATGAAAACCATAACAATGTTCTAGTAAGATCTAAAAAGCTCTATTGAAATGTTATTATTATTATTATACAACTTATTGAATTAATTAAGTATTGTACAACTTAACTACAGCATCCGAATTCTCTATTACCAGTCCGAAAGAAACTCGTTTGAAAATAGAATTTTAAAAAATATTACATTCTAAGATTGACTACATTATTAATAACGTTACCCAATTTAGATGCTATAGCTCCTAAAAGTAGGATTGTGACTAGCGAATCTTAGATTTTAAAAAGTTTACTACTTCAATAATTTGAATAAATATAGACTGAAATTATTCCATTAGCCTAAACTATTAGATCGAATGCATTTAGAATTGTTTCTGTCTAGTTTGATAGATTAGCAAACCGTCCATTATCTTATTGAGTCCGTATTGCACCAAACTACTATTTGTGTTTCACTTTACAATAACTTGCAAGCACCAGTGAATATGCCTAAGGTTGTAGTTGTTTTCAATATTTTCTGGATTGCATTGAAAGTAATATATTATTTTCTCATATGCTGTAACTTAAGAGTATTTCCCCACGAAGATGTCTTATTAATAATCTAACTAAAGAGTTGTAAAATGGTAGAGTAGCTGTTGTAGATGTGTGCTTGTATTACCATGAACTGACAAACCACCGAAATTAATCAGCGTACACCAATCAGGAGAATATCGAGACTTCGAACACAACTTTTGCTCCTGAATTTATTGTTCAGCTATTCTATTTTAATTAGATTAAGTTTGGTGATTCCTCATTTGGGCTTATGGCTTGGCGCTACCCATATATTTTCAATTAATTTGATTTCGTTAACTGTTATAAATTTCATATTTTATTTTGTAATTTTCTTCTGTTAAAGGTGTTTATATCTCAGTTTTTAGGCCAAAACGAGTGGAAACTCAACCTCATTTCGCTTACCTTTAAATTATTCTTCAGAATTACCGAAGAGTAAGACATGAATGCGCCGCAATAAGACAGAGCCTATTTTTATCAATACGTTTAAACAAATAGAAGACTAAAGGTCGAAACAGCACTGTGTTTTGTTGGGAGAAACATGTTGTGAATGAAGAAGTGTCATTCTAGAGAAAATTGAATTGGTATCTCGGTTAGAAGTTTTTAAATTAAATTACAAACTGAAAAGTTACTCAGCAGTTTGGTGCAATATGTCCCCGTCTTGTAAATAGATTTACAAGAAAAGTGTTATGTAGCCACTCAAAATAGAATAACACTTTGTTGAATGCTAACACAAAATATTGTATAAATCTTATTACTTATGTAGATAGTAGTCAATTTATTTCGCAAATCCTCGGATACGTTAAAATATTGTAAAACATACGAGGTGTAACCATTTTGGATATACTGAAATTGCCAATTAACGAATATTATTCACAAATATGACGGGTTTTGTTACTAAATGGTTCTCTGAAGCATTTAATGCATTTAATTAAAACTCGTCCGGATGCACTGAAGCATCAAATCCACTATGTTGTCATCGTTTTATAACGGCCTTGATTATATCCTTTATTTACTAGTCAAGCCTCTCATGAAGTTGTAGATTTTGAGGTTCATCGTCTCCGTTTACTCGATGTCCTTAGATCTTGTCTTTACCTTTACTTTGTAAATACCATTTAATCACCTGGTTGAAAGACAAGATCCTTAGAAGGTTCTATTAATCCGTATGTTGCTCATAGTAGAATGTGTTACGGGTGTAAATTCTTTTTATTCATAGAACATGTATTTCATTTTGGCAATAAAAAAATAAGTCATTATAGATTGGTATATCGCTTGGATAACCATTTCTATTATTTCTCAATAAGGCCGAACCTGACTAGTTTCATGACAACAGTCACACCTGGTGTTGTGCAGCAGCAGCACCAGCATCAGGCTAAGGCTGAAGATAAAGGTTATCGGCAAGGCTTAGAACTGAATACTTGTGAGCGGAGTTCAAGCAACAGAACGGCCACAACACTGCGGTGCGGAAAGCAACGGAAAACTACCGCACTAATTATTTCCCAATGGAGAGGAGTCAAAGCAGTACGGCCCCTAGTCCCGGGCAGCTCTTAAGCGGGCAAGTGGTGCGAAGAATCTCTCGGCTCAACATAGTAAAGTCAAAACCCCGCATTGCCACGTGGAATGTAAAAAGCTTTTACACTGCTGGAAAGTTTGACAATATTATCATGAAGGCACAGCGATTGAGAATTGATATTCTTGGAGTTAGAGAAATACGCTGGCCAGGCTCAAGAAATGCCGAAACGAACATGGCACTCTTTACTACTCTGGAAGTGACCGTCAAGATCTACACCACCGAAATAGTGTAGGCATATTTGTTTCTACAGCCTTCGTCAGCTGCGTCATAAGTTATACACTAATCTCCGACAGGGTGATGCTGCTACAATCGCAGGGCCAACCGTTCAACATGAACGTAATACAGTCGTATGCACCAACAGCAGATAAGAAGTATGATGATGATATCGAGAAGCTATACGACTTGCTCGGCAAAGTGCTTGGAAAGCTTGGTAATGATAACGTCAACTTGATAAGACTTGGTGGGAAACTTTGGATTGGGAGCTAGCAATCACAGAGGCGACAGATTGTTTGACAGAAAAAGACTTGCCTGTTATGAACACTTGGTTTAAACTCCCTAAGAGGTGCCTATATACGTGGATATCGCCTGCCGAAAACAATACACAAGAACCTGTAAGAAACCAAATAGATTATATATCGATAAATAAGCGCTTTAGAAATTTCGTAGGACGCGTAACAACCTACCCTGGATCGGACGCTTGTTCTGATCATGTCCCATTAGTGGCAGACCTAAAGCTAAAACTAAAAGTCATTAACCGCAACCTAAAAAACTAGACACTGCAAAATTGGGAAATTCTCAGACGAACGAAACTGTGCGACAAGAACTCAACAGTGAACTGACCAAAGTGACAGTCAAAAGTAATACAGAAGTGCAGCTACTCTGGGAGGAGTTAAAACGTATTTTGACCAGTGTATGTTCCAATAACCTGCGACCATCAAAAAGAGTCAAGAAAAGAAAATGGATGACTGACGACATATTAACCTTGATGGAGAAACGAAGACTTTCTAAGAACAACAAGGAAAAATAAAACCAGCTAATTAAAGAGATAAAATCAGAAATTAAAAAAGGCAAGAAACAGTGGATGAGAGAGAAATGCAGAAAAATGGAAGAACTAGAAAGTAGGCACAACATAACCCCAATGCACAAAAAGGTTAAAGAGATAGCCGGAACATACAAGAAACAACAGACTCCGACGCTTTACGACGAATCAAACCAGCCCATTCGTAATGAAGAAGAAGTGAGCAGCAATACATAGGAAATCTATTTAGTGACGAAAGACCACCCCTACTAGACACTCAGGACGCCAGAGACGGACCGGAAATACTACCAGGCGGAGATAGTTCGTGCTATTTCTTCGGCTCAAAACAAAAAATCCCCTGGCCCTGATGGAATTCCAATAGAGATCCTGAAACTTATTGACGGCGACAACATGGAAACTATCGACTAATTAGCCTGATGAGCCACCAATTGAAGACTTTTCTGCGTATTATACATGCCAGGATACGGGGAAAGTGCGAGTTTCATCTGGACGACGGACGCTCAGCTGGGATTCAGAAATGCGTTCGGAACACGAGAGGCCCTTTTTGGAAACAATGTCCTACTTCAAAAATGTAGAGATCAACAAAGAGATGTATTCGCCTGCTTCGACTATGAAAAGGCCTTCGACAGGGTACGCTACTCAAAGCTGATGGAAATACTACGTCAGACTCAACTGGACAGCAAGGATATTAGGATAATTGAGAATCTCTATTGGGGTCAGAAGGCCGAAGTTCGGACACGATCGCTGAGGACGTCTGGCGTGGAAATCCGAAGAGGCGTTCGTCAGGGCTGTGTCCTCTCACCCGTCTTATTTAATCTATATTCAGATCTTTAAGGAAGCCTTAGAGGACACAGAATATGGAGTGAAAGTCAACGGCGGCCTCCTGAGCACAATTAGATACGCTGATTTTCAGTGATAGCATGGAGGGTCTCCAAGAGTTAATTAATAAAGTAAATGCAGCTGGAGTCGGGCAGGGACTGAACATTAACGTCAGCAAGACTAAATTTATGGTATTAAAATAAATAAATAAAATAAAATATTTATTTACGGACAAGCAATTTTACAAATTACAAGAAAAAATAATAGAAATACGTTAAAATAACAAAGAACACATGTACGAGGTGTGAACATAAAAATACAATTTAAAAGTCGTATTTCAACAACTGACCCAAGTAGGTCCCAAAGCTCTTAATTTCCTCTTAAACTGAGATATTGAGGTGTTAAATATATCTATTGACTTAGGTAAACCGTTAGCCTCTCTGCACATTCGTGAAAGTGGACAAAAGAATCCATAATTGGTTCCATGATATGATACATGGAACAACGCAGACTGCCTGGTATATCTCACTGGCACATGCAATCCAACTGTACCCAACAATGATGAGCAATCTATGAGGCCATCAAACAGCCTATGGAGAAAACAGAGGTCATTGTTTATCCTGCACTGCTCCAAACTTTCTAGACCCAATAATGTGCACAGATCACCATAATCAATATGCTCAACTGGAATACCCATCTTATATGCTATATGCCTCAGGAACCGCCTCTGTACCCTGTCAATTAAATCAATAAAACATTTATAGTATGGTGACCATATACAACTGGCGTACTCCAGAATAGATCTACCTACAGCACAATAGACACTCTTCAGAGCATAAATATTCTTAAAGTCCCTCAAAGTTCTAAAAACAAAACCCAACAGTTTCATTGCTTTATTGCACATATTTTGGATGTGCGTTGAGAAACCTAAGTCGTAACTAAACGTTACACCTAGGTCTTTCATTTCATTGACACGTTGCAACAGCTCTTCTCTAATTTTATACTGAAAGACTATAGGCCTTTGTTTCTTCGAAAAACTGATAACCCTACATTTATCAATGTTCAAATTTAAATGATTCACTTGACACCAAACTAAAAAACTATTTACATCCCTTTGCAAATCAATACAGTCACTCATTGACCTTACAACCTTAAATATTTTCAAGTCATCAGCATATTTCAATGTATCACTAAAACATATACAATCATCTGCATCATTAATAAAAGAGTTAAATAAAACTGGAGAGAGGTGTCCTCCTTGAGGTAAGCCTGAGTGAACTATTATGGGGTCAGAAACAAAATTTTTGACTTTAACAATCTGCCCTCTCCCCTCTAAGAAACTTCTCAACCAAGCCAACAGGCTACTACTGACACCTAAGGCATCAAATCCACTCTATCGAAGGCTTTGCTAAAATCAGTATATATAGTATCTATTTGATAATGGTCTTCGACTGCTTTTATGATTTGGTGTTGGTATACTAACAAGTTACTCATGGTAGACTTTCCCTTTACAAAGCCGTGTTGGGTTGGTGAGAGTAGACTCGAGAGCAAGGGAGATATTTTTGATGTTACTAGTGAATCCAACATTTTAGGTATAACAGATACATACATATGGCCCTATAATTTGCAATATTGGTCCTATCCCCAGTTTTAAATATTGGCCTAATAAAGCTTACTTTCCACATATCTGGGAAAACAGAAGTGGGCATTGATAAATTGAATAACATACATAATGGATTAACTAGGGTACATTTAGTATTTTTTATAAAAGAAGTTGGTACCTCATCAGGGCCACATGGCAAATTCTCATTTAGTTCCTCCATACAGTTAAATACCTCAATTATATCAAACTGACAGCTAGGTATGTACGCAGTTTTTGCATAGGTGAAAGTCACAACACTAGGATCATGATGAACATATGCCTCTGAGAAGTGCTGAGCAAAAAGATTCACAATAACCTGTGGAGAGTCACTTGTCTGTTCTCCATAAGACATGCATTTTGGTAGCTCATAATTGCCTCTCTTAGAGTTAATGTAATTTCAAAACTCTTTCTTTGATTGGACATTGTTTTCCAGATTCGATATATATTGCGAGTGAGTAGTGACAATCTTGAGCCATCAACCTACATTTTGCTCGAAGTTGAGCAAATTTCGAATAGTCATTCGCTGAAAGAGACCCTTGAAAATTTTTATGAGCAATTTTCTTTAAAAAAATGAGACTTTAATTCATTTGAGAACCAAGTAGGAAATTTCAAATTTTTTGCTCTTCTCTTTGGCACAAATAACTCAATCGCGCTATAAACTATTAAATAAAAGTTATCCACGCAAGCATTAATCTCATTATTTAGGAATATTGCATTCCAGTCTACATAGGATAAAAACGAATTAATTCCGACATAATCAGCCAATTTATAATTGTAATAAACATAATCATACTGCATATTATCCGTAACAAGATTCATATTAAAACTAAATACTAATGCAGGATGATGCATGTCACAGCCAAGTAAAGGAAAATCAGCGGCAGATACATTACAAACTCCTGCGTTGCTGAAAATTAAGTCAAGAAAAGTACCATTGGCATTAGCAATTGAATTGACCTGCTTCAAACTATAAAAAGCCATACAGTGAGATACACAAGTAACCTGCTGATTACATATACCCTGTGGAGTTGCCCCAAATTCGTCATTTATCCACATCACACCAGGAAGATTATAGTCACCACACAGGAAAATTCCAGTAGTATCAGCGACATCATCCTGAAGCACATGGGACACTGACATACAGTAATCTTCGTAAATCGCAACTGGCGAAGCGGGAGGAATGTAAACACTGCCCATTATAATATTTTCAGATCCTTGAACAGTTAAAGATACAAAAAGATGTATTAAAAGACGATTTCAATTGACTTGCCGACAAAGTATTCAGCCGAGAGGGACATGAGAATGCTCGGCTGAGCCTCAACGACTCGTTGATTGAGCAGGTAAGCCGGTTCAAGTACTTGACTTGGGCAGTATAATCACGGAAAGCTTATAGATCCTGATGGTGTTGGTAGGAGGCAGATGTGGCTGAGAAACATCAGACAGTGGACGGGAGTTCATGAAGCTGGTGAGCTTTTCATCAGATTATCAGAAGATAGAGAAACACTCTCCACAGTAATCGCCAACGTCCGGAGGACCGGTCAATGCACATGAACAAGTAGAAGGAGTCATTTAAGGTGTTTAGATCAATGATAGTCTGACAGAAGTGTTTACAGAATTTCATGTTTGTTAATCAAGAAGGATGGTAAAAACAAGAGTTATTCTTTTGCTATTGATTTTGGGCTGCAGTTGTTTTCTGCAGTGGCCAAAAGTTTTCCTGGAACGACTGAGTAGCTCCCTAGGAGAAAGTTTCATTTTTGAATGAAATAGATTTTGTATGCCGATTAAGCTTCTGGGAGACGAGGGAGGTTGGTACAGTGGAAAAATATTGAACTCAACCAACTGCTATGATAGCGATTATCCCCTACTCATAAGCACAGCATAGATCGAGCATCTTATTAAGAGCTGTCTAGGGAAACTTTTGGCCACTGGAGAAAACAACTGCTTCCCAAAATCAATAGCAACCTATTCTCTTGTTTTTCCCATCCTTCTTGATTAGCAAACAGAAAATTCTGTTAACACTACAAAATGGTAAGACTGTCATTGATCTAAATAAATACCTTAAATAACAGATTCCCTCTTGCTGTAATGAAACTAGTCAGGTTCGGCCTTATCGACAAATAATAGAGATGGTTATCCAAGCGATGTACATTTTTTTAAATGCCAAAACTAACTTTTAATAGAAATTTAAGGAGGGGTCAGCTGCTAATGATCGGGAATAGGGCGTGTGCGATGGGTACAGGATTGATGTTCAAAAGGCACTTTAACAGCGACTTTGATGTTAATTGTCAGTATCGAGTGGGAGCGTTGCTTGCTGATGTTATGGTTGATGTTGCGGTCCTGACCAGAAAATGTACAAAAAGTGTTTTATCGTCATATTTACAGGAAATGGGAACGCAGTTAGAGGGACTGCTATTTTGAATGCAACAATTTATCAACTCAGTAAGCTCACGACTAGTACAAACTTGATTATCCTCGGACCACCATGTACGCGAGATAGGAGAATTTTAAATAATTTCTGATTCTGAGCTTGCATGGACAATTTTACTGACGCGATTGATAAAAATTGGTACGCCAAGACAAGTTACCGAGCACCCTTGCAATTGTGTCTTACGCCTCCAAAGAGAATAGGAATTGGTCAAAATCTTCAGTAACTATGTGTGCCACCTGCCAATCATAGCCTATACGAGCACAGCCCATACCGCATTAATATAATACCGATACCAATATTCGAACCTGTTTCGTTACTCATTATTCACGTTTATGAAATATGCATTTCGTGATTCGCGTCATTCGTGATAGGGTATTTGGAGTCTAGAATAGCGACAATCAGCCAGTAACGAAATAACGATTTTGAGAACAAACTTGTATTCGTACTTCGTATGTCACGAATACTTTGTAACGAATACTTGAATTTCTGACAATACTAGTGTGTTGTGTCTATATAGCTCCAAATTCGACCGCTGAGTGCTATCGGCCCTTCTGTAACACATGCGAATCTCTACGGAATAAGTATTCAAGTCACAAATTTTTAATATACGGTGACTTTAACCCTCCTCTGATCAGGTGGACTCAGGAGGATGACTCATTGATCCCAACGGAATTTCACTCACAGTCTGCCGAGATTCTCATCGACACAATGTATTTTCTTGAATTGCAGCAGATGAATTCGGTTCAGAACTGCCTCGGTAGAACACTTGATCTGATCTTCGCTGATAACCTGGATGATAATTATCATCCTGCTACGGAAGCACATTTTCGCCTCCGACCCCTCAAGATTTTGAGAAGCAACTGCAGTTTCGTAGAGCCAGTTACTCCAAACTGAATCAATTTTACGAGGCGATTGACTGGTCCTTCATATCAACTATTGTCGATATTGACGCATTAATTTGTTGCTTCTATGAGGTGATCTTCGAGGGCATCGATTGCTTTGTGCCGAGGAAGTGCGTTGCGACTGAGAAGTATCCTAAATGGTTTGATGGTGGGCTTCGTAAATGCATTTCTCAGAAGAACAGACTTTATAAAAGATATCGGAATTCTGGTCCTAGAAGCGACTATGATGCTTTCTCTGTTGTTCGTCGTGAGGTTAAGATTCGAACTGATATGTGCTACCTCCTATATCTTACCAACGCAGAACATCTAATCCCTGAAAACATCAAGCACTTCTGGTCATTTATCAACGGTCTCAAAAGGGAATCTAATCTTCCAGCCCGGATCCTTGAGGGCTCTCAAGAGATAGCTGAGGCATTTGCTCACACTTTCAGTCGTCATATTCCGACTACAATGAAGTTGACGTAACACACATCAAGTCCGTTGAGTTTGTCATCACTTTGTCCTCGCACAGCTTTGATGTCGGGGAGGTCACTGAGAGGTTGAAACAGCTCGATGCTTCCAAGAGGGCGTGTTCGGATGGGATTCCCACAATTTTGTTGAAAAATCATCTCTGGCTCCGCCATTGCGAGGCACCTTTCAGAGGTCAATTATTGACTGTGGTTGTTTTCCTGCAATGTGGAAGTTCTCCAGTCTTCAACTTGTTTTCAAACCTGGAGATAGAAGCGACATTGCTAACTACTGAGGAATATAAATTCTCTCTGCTATCCCTTAGCCGATGGAATCCATGCTGACTGACAAAATATTTATAACTTATAAGAACTATATCGTTTCTGAGCAGCACGGTTTTTCCAAAGGACGCTCAACTACCAATAACCTCGCTGTATATCAAAATTTTTTACTTTCCTCAATCCAGGCAGGATATCAGGTTGACTGCATTTACACCGATCAATCTAAGGCATTTGACAGCGTTTGTCATCCGCTTCTGATTGGGAAACTCTCACAGATTGGAGTCACGGGTAGCTACTTAGCATGGATCGGTTCCTACCTCTCTGAGCGTCGTCAACGTGTGGTGGTTTGTTGACGTCCTTCACGCGAGATTTGCGTAACATCGGGAGTCCCTCAGGGATCACACATTCTTGTTATTCGTTAACGATGTCATGTTTTGTTTTGGGTTTGGGTCGTCCCGCGTTCTCTTATATGCGGACCACTTGAAGTTCTACAACACCGTCGGTTCCTGACATGTCATGTAATTTTTTGCAAGTCTATTAGCTTTTGCAGATCTACAAATCCAGTTATGAACACTTACCGCAGAAACAATGAATTTATTGAAACCGTGGAATCTGTCAATGATCTGGGTGTGACATTTGATTGTAAGCTATCCCTTAATCAGCATATGGATGGTATTGTTCTCAAGAGTTTCAGATTGCTTTGTGAAGCGTAACACTAAATTTATTAACGACATTATAATGTGTCTATATAACTGTCCGTAGCATCTAGCATCCTCGAATATTGCTCAGTTATTTGGTCTCCTCTTTATGCCGTCCATAGGAACAGACTTGAGCAAGTGCAAAATAGATTTGTAAATATTATACAAACATCGTTTCCCCTCCTCTGGACTCACCTATGAGACCAGGCTATTGCTGTGTGGTATGAAGAGTCTCGAACCTTGAACTTAGAAGGAATGATGCACTGCTTCCCTTCTCATTTAAACTTCTGAACAACATGGTTGACTGCCACCAATTGTTGGAGCTGGTTCTTTTGCTTGTCTCAGTCAGACGTACAAGGCAGCGACAACTATTTTACGAACCTTCACATAGAAGCAACTATGGCCACGCTGCCTTCGTTGACTGTATGATGTGCAACTACAATAGACTCTATTCCGACTGTGATATTTTTAATATTTCTTTACCGAAGTTGAAGCGACTTATTAAATATGGTTCAGTTTAGGGTTACATTCTGTATTTTGTTCGTTTTTTATTTTGTGACTACTTATTGTTGTGCAATTGTTCCCTTTATTTTTATATAGTTTGCACTGCATTGTTTTCCTTAATGTATTTTTCTTTCTTTATTGTACCATTTGGAACTTCTATATTGTTCCGTAGTGTAATGTTTGCTTAAATAAATAATTAAATATATGTTTTATGAATAAAAATAATTCACACACTCAACAAATGTCAGTGCATCTTGCTAGCCCAATTCGACTTTAAGGAAAAGATTCTTTCCAGATCATCAGTTACGCCACTCAAATTTGTGTCGTAAGCAAAGACCGAAATTAATCTCCATCCCTCTTTTAGACCACTTACATTTTTCATCCTTTGGACCCCACAAAGCAGATATTGAGTTGCAAGTAAACGTATTCAAAGCTAAATATAGCGCAAGACAAACCAATCATTCCGTCACTTACAGTGGTAATGTGCAGGTATATGAAGTATTTACCCTAAAGCAGCGTAAGTGCAATCAATTAATATGACAGCTTAGAACATTATATTTATAGAAAAGTGAAAGACAAATAACTACAGGTCGACATATGAATCTGTATCTACAACTACAACGTAGCGATAAGAGGCACCTGTTCGCTTTGTCCCGCCTTATGTTGCCATATTTTTCGATTAGGATTATTTTGTTGCTACTCGTTTAATTTAATGCATTTAAATATCAAAATTAATCGGATAAAAACAGGTTTTGAATAATGTTGACATGTATGGTACTACTTACTTTGAAGGAGTAAATTAAATAGTACGGTTTACACTGACTAGCTAGGTAAACTACTTACTAGAGATATTCAACTTAAATTTAATAAAGGTATGTGACAACATCGCTTGGCCATGCCGCATTCCTTCGGTAGATACAGACCGCACGAGTCATACTTGGTCTTTGCTCAAATTCAGTCATGTTGTATTTATGTAAAATATGATTGTCATGTCCGGTGTGACATAGAGATAGGCAAGGAATTATTGTGAGATAGACTAGTGTTGGAAACTGAAGAAATATTCATTTTGTTTTTGAATTTCTTGTGCGTCAGATGAGCGGAAGCTATAACAAATGAGTAAAAAAACTAAAACAATGAGGTCAGTGTTTTGATCATAAAACAGCGTTTATTACTAAAACATTTTCAACATAAAATATTAAAATAGCAAAGCAAAAAGTAACATATTAAGAAAGAAAAACAGTTTGGCCACTATGGCAGCAAACTAAATAAAAAAAAGCTAGTTTTCAGTTGGACCCTCAGTCGTATTGAGCTTCTTCTTCTACATTATCCTCATCTTGTGCATTATTATTGGTTACAAAATTATTATAAAAATCATGGATACCTGGGGTATGTAGGGAAGAAGTGCTTGGAGGTATCTGAACTTTAGTTTGTCGATAGGCCTGCTGGTGAGATATAAAAGATCAAGCTGAAATTGTCTTGAATTTGACTAGTATTGATTCCCCCTTGGCCTCGAAACAAAATTGTTTCACTATTCGAGTACTTGCAGTATACAGTAAAAGGTTCTTCGGTCTTGAACTTCAACCACTGTATTTTCAACCATTCTACTTTTATTGCTCGGTTTCTTTTTGCTATTCGTAATTGGATTTTTTTACGCTTTTTGTACTCTTAAAATATGTGTTCTTTTTTTTAATTTTTGCAATGTCCAGCTTGTTTGATATCCGTGCAGATGAAATTACTTTAATCCAGTCCAATAAAACTTAAATTTCGCCGAAATATCGTTTTTGTTTTTCTATAGTAACAAGGTCCTTATAATAAGGCAAGTATGAATGATTTGTGATCGATTACATTTGGATTGGATGTTGCCACCTATGTCTCAGGGTTATCTTTAATTCCTTTTCTGCATCTGCCATACACAAGTGTATCTCTATATATATATTTCTATTTTTTTCTCTTCTCCTTCTGCACTTTTTGTTGTCAGATTGAAACATGTTTTTTTTGTTTTTTTTTTCAACCCTGCATATAATAATGGATATTTTGCGGTGGGGCCACTATGGCGCTGACCGACTCAAATCTGGTTCTGTAAACAACTTGTTATTAAAGTAAAGTTTAGTTATTTCTTGGGAATTCATGACGTTTCTCAAAAACACTGAAAATTAATTTGCATTTGCAAGGCATAATGGATTTGCAGTGAGACGGAACCATTTAGTACAGACCCGACATAATATAACTCCTGGCATAACAAAAATTAGGTCCTAGTTTTAAGACTGTATCGTGGTCCAATTATTGTCTTTAGAAAAATACCTTAATACATATCTATCTCTATAAGCGAAATATATTTTTCTAGAATAGACCAAAGAGCATCCAAGATTACGAAATGACCAAAAACGCTTTGGTGCTATTGCTTTATTACGTGATGTACATAGTCGAAAGGCACTGTTATTTGTCATTTTTATTTAATTAACAATTATATGCAATGACCTAAGCCGAAGAATATAGAAAATCTTATGAGATTTTTCGCGTTTAATTATTTGAATATTTAAACATCCATCATGCATTTAGATATTCTGTATAATAATTTGGCTCTTGGTGCATGTTTTTCTAAGATACAGTTTTTTACTAATGTGTATGTGGGACATGTAGGATGTAGGAAATGTTAGACCTTTTTGAAATGGTTTGAATTTTTTATGGTGACCATGACCTTAGATTTTTACGTACCCAAAATTCTACATTTATCCTTTGAAAAGAGCTGACGCTTGTAGTCATTTGGCGGGCGTATTTCTGAATTGAATTCAAAAATGATATTTTCTATATTCTTGAGGCACACTTATATCATACAATGTACATATTTAGATACTATACTATCTAGTTGCCTAAAAATTTACTACTAAAAACCCATGTTATATCCTTATTTCGAGCAAAAATCTGTGAGTAATACACTCTTTAATAATTAGAGATATACATTTTAGCAATAGTAGTCACTATAAATTATAGGAAATAAATAAAATTTCGATTATAGAATATATTACAAATTTTGTATGCTGAGTTTGTTAAAATTGTAAGGTTTTCTAACGTATTTTATACATTGCGTATTTGATAATTGGAAATGGTTGTGTTGTATTTTTTGGCCGACGAAGTATCAGTTTAAATCTTTGTATGCACCGTTTTAAGGAGCAAATTAATAATATATTCTAGCTTAAAGACCTGTATGCTGTGCCCTCTTTTTAAACCGAATATCTAGGAAATTTGGATTATTACTAAACTCCAAACTGGTCCAGAGAATTTATAGGTAAGTGAATTTTGTCCGTTAATGAGTAAATAAATAAATATAAATAAATGTACCGTACAATACCTGCATAAATGAACTTCTGTTCGAGAACAAACATACTGCAATAATAATTAAGGATGGAAATTTACATTTGAAAGGCGTGCGAACACGCACGGTGTATACATACATAAGCAAAAATGATTGTATTACAAACTCAGTTCAAATTCATTGTGCCATAATATACTAGTCATAAAAATAGTTAAATTTTTTAAGCATAGTGTGGTTCATCATGTACGCTGTTAGGTACTAAATACAACATATAACATTAAATACATTTTAGTACATATCTGAAGTTACAATTATGTTTATTGAACGCAATATCTCGCGTAAGTTTGTTTGGTCAATTTAATACGAATTTGGGGAGGGGATGGTTTTTCGCTAACGATTTTTAAATATTGTTAACGAAAAGGAGAAACCTTAATTCTTGTGTATAGTATGCATATTTTATAATACATAATTTCTATTCTACTTACTTAGAGTATCAAAATTCACCCAATAAAATACCTACATTTAACGCACATCAGCTTAATTGATTAATAAATATCATTTACCATTAAAATTAATGTGTTTATTATTTCCCTTTTATGACTTTCCATCTTAGATTCAAGCGTTACATGCGTAGACAAGTCATGCCTATTCATTATCATGTAAAAAATAAAAAATTGGTTGAACGCACCGATCTTATATGGAGATCGGTGGTTGAACGCGCCTAAAGTTTTCACTTAAAAAATATCGATACTTCTTATACATTCCTACACTGATATCGACAAATTTTCTGGGCGGCTCGGCTGCGCGCAACTACAAATAACATAAGTAGCATAACAACTAACATTATTATGTTGGTGAATACAGCGCCCTCTGAAGGGTATGTGACGTAGTTGGGCCATCAGAAACTAGGACTAGAAAGCTTTGAAAGTAAAAAAAAACAGCGAATATGGCCCCTATAACCTTTTTCTATGAATATGGCCACCCATATTGGAACCAAAACTAAATGCTGGACGGGGTATATTTCCGAGTTTTTAACATAAAATATGTTTCAAATTGTGAAATTTGTGCATTTGCAGTGAACAATTTATACATAGCAGGTAATTTATTGTGTTAATAGCAAAGACACTGTCCCGTATTCGTGAAAATAGACTCCTAGTCCTACTACACTACACTATACTTCCAAATACTCTACATTATACAATTAGATACTTATAGTTTATGGTTAGGGTCTATTATTTTGGTACAAGTTGTGTTTCCTCAAATATCTATTATGATTTCAGAGCTGATAATACCTAGTAATATCTAAAATAACTGAAATTCTAATATTCACAGTATCAGTATCAGAAGGGGTGGGCCCTAGGGGCCTTGCACTTAGGCTCCTTCTCCAGCCTGGATACCAGGTGATGAAGAGCCGACTCCACCGACCTGCCTGTTCGATATGCGTGCTGCCACCCACTCCCTGAGGTATCGGTCCACCAGCCTCTCTAGTGTCTTCATCAAGAAGCTGGTGAGACAAATAGGTCGATACGATTTCGTATTCTTGTAGCCGTTCCTTCTCGCCTTGGAAATGAACACCACTCTGCTGTGCCTCCAGGGCTCCGGCAGATATGCGTGTGCGATAGAGGCCCTGAAAAGATCCATTAGCGGCGTGCTGAGGAGTCCTCAGTCACGCTGCAACAGCGCCGGGAAGACCCTATCCTCACCTGCCGCCTTAAACGGGGCGAAGTTTTCGATCGCCCACCTTAGCCTATTGTAGATGACCATCTTTCTGGCAGTGCCTTAGTCAGCTCTAATGCTGAACCCCATGCCTGTTGAGGCTGGAAAGTGTGTGGCCAATAGCTGTCGGTGACGACGTATAGCCTCCACCTGGCTTACGGACACTGGAAGCACCTTGCATAGCCTACCAGCGGCCGGGGCTTACCCCTCCACAGTGGGTCCTCCATGCACTCCTTTGCGATCCTCTCAGCTCTCTTTTTTACTACTCCCGGGCACCTTTACATAGGTCCCAGTCGGTATCTATACCCCGCTGTGTCTAGCCCTATTAAAGAGCTTTCTCAGCTGTTTCCTAAGGTTATCCAGGGTGCAATTCCACCAAGAAGTTTTCCTTTTACATTGACGCTTAGTCACGGGGCAGCTGCTTGCGAAAGCCCCGGCATCGGTAATGTTATCTACCTTGCGGCGTCATCCAGCTCATCGGCGGCCCGGTACTTCCTCGGCATGTCTCTTAGACACCAACTTAGCTCCTCCCTATAGAGGTCCCAGTTGGTTGCTCTGGGGTCCCTGATCTCCTCAGCTCTCTCTGAGGAAGGACCCAGTTCTATAGTGATATATCTGTGGTCCGACATCGAGTCCTCCACAGACACACCCCATTTCGTAATATCCGGGAACAAAACCCTGGTGCACAGAGTCAAGTCTGACCGAGCTTCGTCCCGTAGTAAAGAAAGTGAGCTCACTCCTCTGTTGGCCACCTGCAGCCCCACAGATGCAATGAATTCCAACAATTCTTCCTCTCTCAGATTGATCCAACACTGCCCCACACTATGTGATGCGCGTTGCTATCACATCCAATCTGGAGTGGGATATCTACCTCCTCGCAGTAGGTAACCAGATTCCTGATTCCCTCCGGCGGGCAGAGTTGATCGGCTGGGAAGTACGCTGACGCTAGTACCACCCTCTGTACACCTACGCTTGTAGCCATCTTGACCCTGGTAGCCTTATCCCTTAGGAAAAAGGCATTGAGTCCCATTGTCAATATACCTGCTCTGGTGTCCCCCATAGTCGGATCCGGTGTATAAAACACAACTCTTGCCAGGGACATCCCCTTTACCCTGGATTTGACAATTCAAGGTTCCTGGATAATTACAATTGCTGTACCCTCCTCTACTATCTTCCTGCATAGGTGAGCCGTAGCAGCCCTACTATGCTGCAGATTTATCTGTAGAATGGGCATGGTCAACGCTCACCCTTCATTCGTACTGAAGAGTGTCCGTCAGTCTGAATCAGACTGACGGAGCTCTTCCTCTGTGGCACCTCCCGGAGGGGACCCACCTCTACGCTAGTCTCTGAATGAGGAGCGGCGACTGGCAGAACCGGTAACCTCCTCAAAGGCCCCCACGTCCACGTCCATCGCGAGCCACCTTCGGGACCCTCCTCCGGAGAGCTCTCGTCTGGAGCCGCTGGCCCCTCCTCAGGTCACGATCGCGGTGCGGCCAAGTTTATCCTTACCTGCACCGACAAGCAGAAGAGGAGAGAGCCCCTGGACGCGATGGTGTCAGCGGACATGTCGTCCACCCCCATCACGATCATGGAGCCCTTCTCCTCTGTCGTCCTCTTCCAGACTCTCCAGAGTCGGCAGTCCAAACGATTCTGGATCTCCAGGGAGCGGACTATCGCTTCATCAGAGACGTCCGCCTCCAGCCCAGGAATCCAGACCGTCGCCCTCCTAAGCCTCAACCCTTGCGGGTCCACCTCGACCAGATAAGCTACTCCCCAGGGCCTGACGTTAATCATTTCCCTACGGATCCACCCCCTGGATTTCTCGTCATCCGCGACGATCAGGATATGGCCCCGCCACACCCTGATCGTGCGAATTCTCGGGGGAAATACATCTCCCCTCACTATGCTGAAGCTTACCCAGCGATTGAGGATCCCAATGAACCTCAGCACGTCCTCGGGAGACAGGTTTCTTGCCCCCGCAGACCCACCAGGATCCTCGGTCCCTCCGCCGGGGCCGCCTGAGCATATGACTGCGAGGCCCCTTGTGTGGAGCCACTCATGGTCGTATTTCCTTTCGCGGGTTCCGCTATTTTGGGACCCGCCTTCTGCTGGTCTTGCCTGGGTGCCTTCGGATTGGCCCCTGAGCCGACCTTCCTTTTTTCCTTCCCGCCCGGCCCGTTGACGGCGTGCCAGGTTGATTCTGGGCCGAGGACGACCTCGCTGTCAGTTCAGCCGCCAGGAGCCTCTTCCTCTTCTTTTTCTCAGCCCCGCTTCTGTTTCTGAGTCCCGCCGTGGCCGAGCCCAAGCTTATGCTCCCTTCGCTGCTAGCAGGGGTAGCGATCGGTCCCCTTCAGGAGCCCGGTTGCTCACCCGTCTCACAGGGGGGCATTTCTTTAGATAAGGTACCCCTCTTTAGATAAGACCCTCTACGAAAACGGGACCCCGTACCTTCTGACAAACGATGACCCCGCTTGTTGAAGTTTTCACTTCTATCGTGTGGTCTTAAGCACACACAATATATTTTTTTATTTTCTGGCTTTATTATAATAATACTTACTTACTTATCTCTTTGACTGCCTTTTGTCTTCTTTGTAACCATGGATACTCTATAGGCTGCATCAGAGATTTGATTTTAATGCCTCAGTTTTACTTAGGATACCGAAACACTTTTTATTTGTACATATCTTTATTGAATATTGCAACACGTTTTTTTTTTAAAGATTGAACCCCAAAAATTTTTCCAATTAATTAAAAAAATTGAACCTAGCCCCGGAGAGTCGCGTTACAAAGCCCGGCCCCTGTCGTGGGGTCGTTTGAGCGCCACCCGTTCTAGCCAGCTAAACGGAAAAAGCTCGGCAGGTGTTGTACCGAGTGGCTAGATTCGCTCATAAAATTAACCGGTTCTTAATTTCGAACTATCAAAAAAAGTTAGAATATCAGAAAAAAAAAAATAAGAATAATTAGGGCACTATAATCCACTAACTTAACCTATCAAAAAAACACAATCTAAAAATTTAATGGCCAATATATTTGCTACTAACTTATTCTTTTTTGCAAACAAAGCAACAATCTAACTGGAGAATGAATATGGTTATATTAAGAAAAATGTGGTTGAGTGGACAAAAGAATGTTAAATGACTTAAAGTAACTAATAAAATAAACTGAGTACAATATGAAGATTGTACATACAGAGACCAATTCAGTTGGAAAACCTCAGTTCTATATGCCTTATCACTAAATGCACTAAACTACTTATCAAAGTGATCACTTGGCGCAGACTAAGCTTCTTACCACTAGGTATGCGTGCGCTAATAGCTGCACTGATGGTGATAGTATGCCGCAATGAGCGGACACAATGATTAGATCAAAAAAAAACTTGAGAAGTTAATAAAAACACCAGATCAGATTAAAATATGGTTAGCTTGATTCATATGATAAAAAGATAAAAGTTCAGAGCAGTTATATCTGCCGACTAATTAATGAAATGAAAAATTAATGAAAAGAATGAAGTCATCCAGCCAGCACTTATCTTTTAAAATGAGAAAACCAATCAAAGCAATTTGATTAACTGGTCCGATAAACCAGTGAATGAATATAAATTTAATTAATTGAAATCAATGAGCTACCTCAATTCAAGGTGGGATTTATATCGATAAAAGTAAACAAAGATTAAACATCAGACACAATGAAACATAAAACGTATACCCAAATCCCGTCGTCGAACTCTGTCGATGGCCTCTAGTGTGGGAACCACCGCCGTTCTCTAACAGAAGTTCTGGCCCAGCACAGCTCTAGAAGCACAAGAAGTTTGGGCCCAGCCGAAGAGGTTCTGGCCCGGCCGAAGAAGTTGGTTCACCAGGTAAACTACTGGCCCAGCAGAAGGAATTGGGTCAGCAGGAGAAATTCTGACCCAGCCGAAGGACCCTGAAATAATCCAGTACGCATTAAAGGAAGCCCCCTTACTTTAATAAAAAAATCATAGACCCCCTTACTTTAATAAAAAAATCATAGACCCCCTCCCTCTTTGCATAAATACATCTTCTTTATAAAACAAATTTTCCCAGACAAAAAAAAACCATGGACTTGCAGTGCAATAAAGCAAATAAAAGAGACATTAAGGTTCAGGTAACTTGAATATAAAAAGATAGGTATGAATCACCCCTAAAAGAATATATAACTTCCCCACATGATCAAAATTAAAGTTGCATTAAAATAAAAATTCGGATCAAGTAAAATGGAGTAGATAAGATAACACCTGGGAAAAGCAAATGGCGTTATGTGCACAAAAAAAAAATAAAAGGTAGATAAGCAATCAATTTCATTAATTTAGGCAAAAATGGTAGCGATATTTACCTCACTCGGACTTGAGGGTTTAGAGGAGAATCGACGGTCTCGGTCTTATGGGACGAACGTGGGAGCCGCTAGAAATAATGGAAACAAAAAAAATTTAGCAACATGGCGGTCAAGTGCTCCATAGGCCACAGAAAAAGGAATCCAGAGAAAATGCTTACCTCGTATAGCTTGTAGAACCCGAATAATCGGTCGTGTCAAAACACAAACAGAAACGCACAGAAATCCCCTATCAAAGGGTTGTATTATACCACAATACGCAACACGTGCCGTTTCTTGCTATACTCGCAAGCGTTCACCAGGCAGATAACTTAGCAAAGAGACCTCTCCAACCTTCCGTCTCCTGTCAATTTGCCCTAAATTAAAGCTGCATTTACATTCAATTTGAAGTCCAAGCCAAAGTGCAATTCGCGAATATGTCATTTACATTGAACGACTTTTTAGGTTACGTAATTATACGTATGGAATGTTTTATTTTGTGTGTTGTAAATTGGCAGATAATTACAAATCATTTTTAAGAACAATTCCTCGTTGAAATGGTTTTTCTCAATTACAGTGCCTTCAAAAAAATAATTTTCATCAAAGTGGGGTCCTTCAAAGTCCATTTTACATGTGTGCGATTTGTTTGATACAAATGTTAATTTATTCTAACACAAAATTGAAATTTACCTAATCTATAGATAAATTAGACCTGACCTAAAGAAAACAACATTAAGACTACTAAGATAAACAAAAATAATCTAACCTACAAATTTATTTTCTGCTTGCGTTTGGCAAGCAGCTTAACAAAATTCAAAGTGCACTTCAAAGTCAACTTCGAATTTTCTCCAATGTAAATGCTAACGTGCTGTCACCATATGAGAAGCAGGCAAATTTCAGATTGAATTTGACTTCAAATTGAATGTAAATGCAGCTTTAATACTGACTGCGACACAAGTAGTGATGGGCTGAAAACTCGGCGAGTGACTCGATACAAGGAATAACTCTAAGAAAATAAACGCCCCAATTCTCGCCTATTATGATGATAAACGACGGCGGAAGCCACGAATAGTGAGCCGAAATTACATTCTTCCGGAAAGGCTAGGAAATGCTCCAACAGCAATAATAAACCTTCAAAAATCTAAATCGAGACTGAAAACGCGCGATACGTAGCCCATCTCTAATATTCCGTGACGAAGGTCACAAAAACTACTAGGTACCAAAATACAGATCAACAAGTCAAACGCAGCGTTTTTGCAGGCTAACTGAATTCCTAGAAATATAATTCGATTCGCTGGCGGTTTACGATAATATAATGCAAATCAAGCCAAGTTAACTTAATAATAAGGTACATACATCGCTTATCAACTAAAATAGCTAATCACAATGGATTCTAAAAGCTAATGCGAATATTTAGCTAATCTATACTTAAAATATAGGTAATTTTACATTGAGAAAAGAGGCAATTTCAAGCGAATTATTAAATCCAGAATTAATAAACCGATGAGTGCAAAATACAGCATAGGCTTTTCCCTAAATGCGGCATATAAATGAAAGTTTAAAATTGGCAAAATCGAACCGTTACAATATTGATTAAGGGTTGTAGGGAGATTTTAGGTACGTGATGTAATAATTAAAGTGTGTTTAAGCTTTTGTTTAAGTTCAGTCGCCTAGTTGAGAACAGTATAGTGAGTAACCTGTTGTGTTCTCAGATGTAGTGGCATTTTTTTCATTTTTAAAAGAAGGCTAATTGGGACAGCAGTGGATAAATTTATATAAGAGGGAAGAATCGTTCGTTCCAACCAGAAATACTCGAGTAAGTTTTGTTTTTCTATTTTTATAGGCAGTGATTAGTCATACACATTGTATTTTTAGAGGATATGCCCAACAATCCCAACATTTCGTGCACAACATACTATTATGATTTTAATTAATTATGATTTTTCAATTTTTTTTTTCAAAAAATAGTATATTATTTTATATGGAGGAAAAGTGATACTTTTCATGGCGCGCTCGTGTTTAACAGCCGAACGGAGTGAGGCTGGTAATAGAGAGCAAGCCATGAAAAGTAACTTTTCCTCCAAATAAAATATGCTGTTTTTTCTTCAAATGTCGACAAATTAATGCAAAAACATCTCTTTTTAATAGTAATAATATCTAATTATTATTAAAGATAAATAGGTTAGCAAGGCGGCTTAGACCACGGTCGTAGGTGGCCTTGCTTAGACCGGTGTCGGTGAATATAATGTAACATAAAGCTGTGAGTGGACACTGTCAACAATAATTAATTTTTTAAGATTGCATCTCCGATTGCGTTTTAATTCCGTATTGATAAGCAGTTATTGGGTAAGTTCGATTAAATAATAACCAATTTGTTCCTAAATTAGTGATTTTTAGAAATGCAGTCACAAATTGAGTGATAAATACAAATTGTAGTTTAATAAATCTTGAGTTGTTGACGCTTATTTTCTTGCCTGTTTGTATTGTATCTATGTTGCTATGACAACACTTTTACCTCCGCCGGCGGAAAAGTGAAAAGTAAAGCTCCGGCGGAGGAAAAACGAAACTTCACGGCCGCCTACACAGTCAAGTAATGACGGATTTACTGACGTTTGAAGAAAAAAT